>CAUYON010206932.1:0-27381 GCA_963573935.1 Arctocebus calabarensis | reverse complement strand
AGAGCCTCAAGCTGTCACCCTGGATAGAGTGCTGTGGCATCACAGCTCACAGCAACCTCCAATTCCTGGGCTCAAGCGAGTCTCCTGCCTCTGCCTCCCCAGTATCTGGGACTACAGGCGCCCGCCACAACACCTGGCCAGTTTTTGGTTGCAGCTGTCATTGTTGTTTGATGGGCTGGGCTGGATTCGAACCCGCCAGCTCAGGTGTACATGGCTGGTGCCCTAGCCTGTTGAGCCACAGGCGCCAAGCCAGTTCCTTAATTCCTCCCAGAAATAAATAGTTCTTCTTCTTTTTTTTTTGGCCGGGGCTGGGTTTGAACCTGCCACCTCCAGCATATGGGGCTGGCGCCCTACTCCGTTGAGGCACAGGCGCTACACAGAAATAAAGTTCTTTGCCGATCTCCTCAAAGCACCCAGCTTCAATCTACCTTCTGTTTTTTGCTGGGAAATATTCATGTGCTTCTAAAAGAAATTTGTTTATGGATTGGAGGCATTAATAGAGTACTTGGAATCATCCTGTCAGCTATTTCAGAATAAAAAGCATGTTGCCAAAAGTGTTTCTTCTGTTTTTAGAACATTCAGAGAAATCCATGTTCATGGAAAAACTAGAGTACTATACTAACATATGTTTCACACACATGCACTTGCATATACACACCACACACATACACGTATATCCCTGAGACTTTATTTCTGTGATTTAATACCCACTGAGGCACATCTATTTCACTATCATTTTACCTTCTCTTCTTTGTGCTAGAGAACCCCTATCTGGAATGCAAGTAGGGCGATTCCTGTCAACCTGAGAGGAAGCCACTTCCTTGGCTGTAAGAGCTTGAGCTAAAAAATAATACATTATTTGGGGGGAAAGTCAAACATAGAAGAGAAACCAAATTTATCTCTACCTTTCACATCTTGCAAGTCTAGCTCCCTAGCTGTCTTCTCACACAGCTACATCTAGCAAATTGGAGAGAGGTTTTTGTAGCCGAGGCAACGATGCTTTTAAATCCAGTAAGTCAATTCATCGTTCACGCAGAAAGATAAGAAAGAAAAGTGCACAAAGAAAAGTGCACATAAGAAAGAAAATTGCAATTATATAAAATTCTCACTGTCACCATAACTGAAAAAAAATGTAATAATTTGTATATTAGGAAAGATCAGCCAAAATACAAACAAGCCAAGAATATGCTGGAGCTTCAGCAGACCCCGAGAGCTGCCTCCGTGGAGAGGGACAGGGAAGCCAGCACGACACCTGAAGTCAGTCCCAGGCTATTGGAAGACAGTGGAAGGCCACTCGGAGAGCAAGGATGGAGATCACAGGGGTAGGGTCCATCAGCTGTTGGGTGTGTTGGATAAGAAGCCAATGTCCTCAGAGGTGGGGGTCACAGACCTAACAGAAATGGAAACACGTCCTTTGGGAGAAGCATAAGAAATGAGCACATAGAGAAAATTAGGAATGTTCAGGGTAAAAAAGAAAAATTTGAAAACACCAAGCAACCTGTTCCCCACGTCTTCACTTCCCCTTCAGAACGATCTAGTAAATATTGACACTTTGCTATAGAGACAGAAGTGGGTGACATTCAAACAAAGCTCTAATAAAATGCAATGCACAGATGGCCAATCCTACCCACAAAAATTCAGGGCACCAAACACTCTTGTTCTGTGAAAACTGTGAAAAATTTACATGAAAAATGTGAAGTTATACAATATAGCTAGCAAAATAGCTTCCTCAGGAAAAAATAAAACACAAAAACAAAACAAAACAAACAAAAACAAAAACACCTGATGAGGCAGAAGAAAACGAAAACGCTGCACTCCACACAGAATTGCGTTATCTTAATCCAAGAGGCAACAGTTGTGGGGCAAAAACTCATCTTGAATCAGAAATGTACAAGCTAAAATACAAAGTTAAAAAATAGGAAGTGGTGAAAAAAATTGAATGAACCAAAGAACACAGAAAGAAATAATAAAAATCACATGAGAAATGATTATGAAATTACATGGTGACCAAGGAAAAACATTATTTAAATGAAAGCATATCACTTAAATATAAACATCTTAACACAATAATTAAGTAAATGAGATGAGGTATATATTAACCAGTGTGATGTAATTGCTCCTAATTTTATATGAAATCAGCACATTGTACCTCATAGAGGCATTGATGTTTACCTGATCTATGTGTTTATGATTTAATAAAAAAAGTGAAAAATAAAATAAAATACATCCATATACATATATATATACACAAACAGAGTGAGAGAGAAGCAAGATGGGAAATAAGGAACAGAGGTCAGGAGGAAGGAAGGAGAAATACCAATAAAAAAATAGGGTAAAATTTGATCATAAAAATAGGCAAATCTGGGTGAAGGGTATATGAGTGCTCTCTACTATTTTTTTCAGCTTCAAAAATTTTTAAGTTATTGCAAAAAACAAAGTTCGATGCACACCAGCCCAAAGACCTACAGTGAACACGTCACAGTGGGGAGTTAAGATTTATGATGCCCCCTGTAGATTCTTAATTAAGGACGGGGAGTCGTAGGCAGATTCTCACCAGACACTTTTCATCCTTGGGTATCATTCTTTAACCACCTTTATTCAGTTACAATTTCTCTTCTAATAACAATTAACATTATTTCACATAGTTGTAAAACACTAATCTTTTGGAGAGACTATCAATCATTCTAAGAATCTAAAGCCATCAATACATTGATTCAAAAATATCGCCATTATCCTTTATAAATTATATATACCTATAAATGTCCATTTGAAAGTTGGGTTAATTTGCACTTTTCTCATTGATTTAGAAGTGTTCTTTTTTATTATTACATCATAACTATGTACATGGGTGCATTTATGGGGTTCAGTGTACTAATTTGATGTACAATGGGAAATGCTTACATTGAACTGATTAACATATCCATCACCTCACTTACTTATTTGTTGTGGTAAGACAATTATACCCTTTTCTTAATTCTTCTAAAATGTACCATTGCATTATGCACGTTAGGTGAGGTCTCCCCAAATGCCTTTTCTCCTCCTGGTCTCCCCTTCCCCTCCCCTATCTCTCCTCTTCTCTTTTACTTTCCAGAGTATAGTTACATTTTACCATTTGTATGAATGTGTAGGTGATTACATATTGATTTCTTAGTAGTATTGAGTACATTGGATACTTTTTTTCCATTCTTGAGATACTTTAGTAAGAAGAATATGTCCAGCTCCATCCAGGTAAATATAAAAGATGTGAAGTCTCCATCTTTTTATGGCTGCATAGTATTCCATGGTGTACATATACCACAATTTGTTAATCCATTCATGGATCAATGGGCACTTGAGCTGTTTCCATGTCTTGGCAATTATGAACTGGGCTGAAATAAACATTCTGGTGCAGATGTCTTTGTTGTAAAATAATTTTGATCATCTGGGTGTATACCTAGTAGAGGAATTGCAGCATTGAATGGTAGGTCTACTTTCAGTCTCCAGACTTCTTCCCAAAAAGACCATATTAGCTTACATTCCAACCAGCAGTGCAGAAATGTTCCCTTCTCCCCACATCCATGCCAATATCTGTAGATTTGGAATTTTGTGATGTAGGGTAATCTTTCAGGAGTTAGATAACATCTCAAAGTGGTTTTGATTTACATTTCTCTGATGATTAAAGATGATGAGCATTTTTTCCTGTTGTCTGTAGGGCATGCACCTGTCTTCCTTAGAGGAGTTTCTGTTCAAGTCTCTTTCCCACATAGAGATGGAGTTGTTCTTTTCTTTTGATTAGTTTAAGTTCTCTGTGGATTCTAATTATCAGACCTTTGTAGGAAGCATATTCTTTATATATTAAGTATGTATATATATACACACACTTTATATATACTTTTTTGTTTTAAAAAAGAAAAGCACATAATAATGTTCATGGAATAAAGGCAACATAAAAACCAAAAAAAGTGAAATTATAAAAATAAGTCAAAAGGACAGAGAGAAATTTATAAGAATTTCTCATAAAGAAGGAAAAGAAGAAAACACATATGCTTAGTGGGAGATAGTAGCCAGTGGAGTGAAGTTAGTATGTAACTGTAACCCAATCACACTTTCCAGAAATCAGGGAGGCAAGAGTCTATGCTGAAAAGAATCACCATATCCCAGGGGAAAGTGACCCAAAATGATCAATCCAAGACACAGCCTAGTAAAACTTTTACACTTTAAAGATAAAAGAATAAAATTTTTTTAGTCTCCAGGCTAAAAAGATCAAGTCACTTAATAAATGAAAGAAAATTAGAATGGCCTTAGACTTTTAAAAAATAACATACAAGATAAAGCAAACATGGTAAAGAATTTTCAAGAAACTCAAGAAAGGAATGTAAAAAACTATTATTTTATATCCAACTAAGATGTCCTTCAAGTGTCAAGGATATAGAAACATCTAAAACCTCTCCAGTGGTCAGAGATTACTCATCAGTTTTTCTTAGTAGTCTGTGAAAGCACAAAATTAATCTAACAAGAGAAGGCCGGGGAAATTTTATCAGTAGGACTAACAATGATTTAATTACTATACTTGCCATTTAATACGTTATAGACTAAGGACTGAAAGGGAGTGTGCATTGATGAACAATAATTCGTTACATGCTGTATGCTATGTGTAGAATATTTTGATAAAATAGAAATAATACACTTCAAATAGGTTATGAAGCGTGAAGAAAGAAAAAAAATACAGTAAACTTATTGTTGTATAATGGCTGGTAACCAGTGGTCATCACTAGGAACTCACATAAGACCTTAAATTAGAAAATCATAAATAAGGACATTGAAAGGGTGATCAGTACAAAGGTAAACACTAGAGAAAAAAAAAGCCAAACCTTCCCAAACACCAAACACATAAAAAAAGAAAGTAAAGAAAACACCAAAGAGATAAAAACACAGAAATTGTAATAGACTTACTACATACTAGATGATGTAATATCAACTTGAGCCCAAAACACATCTGCAATATAGAAAATGTGATTGGGCTAAACTGATCTAAAAGAAAAGGATATTTGATTTTCAATTATCTTACAAAGCAAAGAAGAATAGAACCCTAAAGCAAATTACTTTAAAAGGCTAAAAGGAAAGCTACAGGCAGTTAGTTATCTTTGCACAGGGTGGAACTTGAAGTCAAAAGCTCTATAATGAAAAAAAGACACATTTTAATGTCAAGAGTCACAATGAAGAGGTTAAAATTATAAGCACCTATGCATCAAGTATGACAATAATTGTTTTATAAAGCAAAATCTGCAAGAGAGGCAAGGGTGCCTTCACAGACACAGCAGATGACTTCAGCCTTCTACACTCAATATGCAACAGTATCTCGAAAATGAGGAAAGATATACAAGAGCTAAACAGCATAATCGTAAAATATACCACACATATGCAAATAAACACACATGCAAAATACTCATGCACAAAATATATAAAATGAAACTTTTCCTCAAGTTTCATTGATGAAGTTTCATGATACCCCCAAAATGACCACATAGCAGGTGCATTTCATTAGCAATGAGACTATGACCAAGCAAAAATATTTGCTTAGTGATAGAGTCCAAATACTTCAAACAATGCTGTTAGATTAAAACCACACCTACGGTACATCTTAGAAGGGTACAGGTGAAACTTACTGGAAGTAGAATACAAATGTCGTAACACAATATCTAAGAAAATGCCATGCAGGCTATGTTAACCAGTTTGATGAAAATATTTCAAATTGTATGTAAAACCAGCACAATGTACCTCATGATTGCATTAATTTACACAGCTATGATTTAGTAAAAAAAACCAACAGAAATAACAATTCTTAACAGTATAAACATAATGAAAAGATTTTCACCCAGAAATTAAATGTCTCCTTTTAAATAGCTCTCTGGTGAAGGGAGAAGTACCATTACCAAACCAAAGAATTTATATAAAAAGAAAAATATTAATGGAAATACCACATGTCACAACCTGTGGAATATATATGTAAAGGAGTGATCACAAGAAAATCATAGAATTGAAATATTTTGTCAATGATTTAAAAATTAAGAATGAATAAATTTGATTTCCAGTTCCAAGCTGAAAAATATAAATAAGAAGTGATATTAAGAAAAGACATTAATAAAAATTGAGATAGAAAATATAAATAAAAGTTGAATGAATTCTTGTATTATTTATTTGAAAAGAATTTGAAAATGACAAAAGTACAACACGAAAATGCCCAAATACAGAAAATAAATATTGACAAGGAATAAATAACCAAGGAGACAGAAGCAAAGATATGAGAAAAGTTCACTAAGATCAGTAATTGTTGAAAATGTTAATTGAATATAAACTTTTGGAAATTTCAAAAGTCTCTTAATGGATACTTTACTATAATTGCTATTTATTTCCTAACATGATGACTTATATGCAAGGCAAATATCTTCAAGTAGAAGATAGACGTTCATATTTAATTCTGCTTTTAATATTAGCATTAGGAATAACTAGCCCTGGTTGTCAATAATAACCAATACTTATTAAATCCCCGTGCCAATTGTTTTACTGTTTTAGGTTTTATATACTTATTTATGCCTTAGAAAGCATACCCTTCTAACAAGATTTATTTTTTCTTTGCTTTTATTTGTAAGATATAAAGTTTAAAATGTAGCAAAAACTCAGAATAATTTAATAAGAAACATTTTATGCTGTCCAACTTGATATTATTATTTAATATAAAATATGGCGCAACAAGCTGTCACTTTCATAAGTGATTCATAAGCATATTATTCTGTAATTTGAATATTATTTGATAGTTATTATTTACTATTAAAGATCAGCAGATGATTACTTATGATTGGCTTAAGAATTTTTCAGTGGGGAACAGGTACGCAAAAATAAACTATACGAAGCCCTGGGTGTGAATTCAAAAATAACCATGAATTAATTTCTTCACATTGACTACAAACTGAAATTGCTACATAAAATTTCAACTCTCACTATAAATTATAAGACTAAGATGCTTGGGCTTTTAAATTATTCTTTGTTATGTTTTTTTAAAGATTGTATAGAAGCTGCTAATAGCAGATTCAGTAGCCTGAATAAAATATGATTCCTATCTGCGGCCGATGGCTTGGTGTTCAGGGAGTGACAAGGGGCTCTGCCAAGTTGAACATGTGGCTTCATCTCTGGGGCCAAGGTGGCTGCTCTTGTTATGACCCTTCTTAGGTTACAGGGAGTGGCAAGTGGAGCAAAGCACAGTTGCTTTTTAGGCGAGTCTTTCACTTCTACTCACATCTCAGATCCTTGTGCTATGTTTATATTTAGCTGCAGGGACAATTGTATGACTAAGTAGTCAAGAAGAAAATAGACTGTGGCTTCTGTGGAACAGTGGGGTGTCCAATCTCCTCTCTGCTACGCGTTGGGAGGAGAGTTGCCTCCGGCCACACGTCAAATACGCAAACACTAAGGAAAACTGATGAGCAAATGAATGGTCCATGCGTAATTTGGGGGCTATCCCACCCCACAGATAAGCAAACACTCCTCACGCAATGCACATGTGGCGCAGGCTGGACCCCTAGGAAACTGAACAGTGTGGCAGTTAGAGATATTAACAGCATTCAGGTATGTTTAGGGAAAACCTACAGTTCTTTTCTTTAATGTTGACATCGTTAATGTTGGAACGACAATCGTTTCCATCTTGATCTTAATTAATTTTATAATATAGAATGTTTGCGTTATATTAGTTCATCATCCTAAGAATTATATTCTAAATGTGAGTAAAGTGATTTGTTATCTTGTAATAAACGTAACTTGCTTATTTTACATTAATGTTCTGCCCAGCTCCAAAGGAGAATAAAAAGTGTGGTTTCTACTGCAAGCATTTGTGGACCACACAAAGCCTTTAGTGACCAAGATGAAAATAGCAAATATTAATAGATAAAAATAAAGGCAAAAGAAGAAGCATCTGCTAGACGGTGGATAAAATATACTGAAACTGTTCTGCATAGCCCAGAACAACCATCAAAGCAGGTTAATCTATTCAAGTCCCGTGAAAGCGCTTACCTCTTTCACCTCCAAAGTAAAAATATTTAGAATGTTTTCAAACTATACTCAGCACTCTGCTTGTGTGACACGATGTAGACCTGGTGTCAAATTCAGCTTGACTGGAAATATAACCTTTAACCCCCCCCCCTTGCATTTGTCTATATAGCTTTATGATTCCTGGTTCAACCCTTTAAACGTAAAGGTTTAAGGCGACGAAATTACTTTCACTTGAATCCACAAGTGACAAGTTCTAGCAGATAGGGAAGCCATCAGTGTCATTGATGGCTTTTAAAATAGTGAAAATGTTGACCTGTGTTCCCATGAATGTTCCTCCAGCCTCCCAGCTTCCTGTGAAGAACATGTATTTCCAAACTATTACTTTTGATAAAAAAGCAAACCTCCAGGGCACTTGGAGGTTTAGTTTATCAAAACAATTGTTTAAGGCTATTCCAGAGGGGGGACCATTGGGTCATCACAAGTTATCCATTTCCTATTTGACTCTTCATATTTCTTCGCATTTTAGTAGACCTCAGGATAACCATCCACATTTTCAGTGAATTTACAATTTTTGGTCTGTGTTCTAAGGAGAGAGATGAGCTATCTTAAAATTAGATTTTCATGAATTATAAAAATAAAGCATCGTTCATTTCTTTTACCAGATACATATTTTAGTATTTTACTACGTCTCTTTAACACATGGTAAAGACTTCGTCATCATCTACAAATTAAAAATGGAAATTCAAGCAATAAGAAATGCTCTAAACTTCTGCTGTAGATTTATGTTCCAGTGAGTAATAGTAACATTGCACAAAACAGACTCAGGAATTCGGAAGTAATTTTTCATTTCTTAAGGAACTCTATTTCTGTAGCTGTTTCATTTTGCTCTGTTGAATTTGAGAGCAGAATCACTTTTGCTACTTAGTAATTAACCGATAAAATCTGTTGTGATATGCCATTATAGATCACTGCAAATAGAAAGCAAGTAGCAGGTGGTATGCTTTGTGTTAAACTCCAGGGCACAGGCATTGGGGCTTCTTTTTTTTTTTTCTCTCAGGAAAATTGAAATTTCTTTTAGAGATCCTTTACACTATGGAAGCTGTAGAGGAAGAAGCTGTTTTTACAAGTCTGGAATCCATTAAATCGGTGGTGTTATCGCATGTTTAATCTCCTGATCTGAGTTCCTTAAACATATAAGGCTTTGGCTATTCTCCTTCTCCCCCCTTCCTCCTCCTCCTCCTCATCCTCCTTCTTTTTCTTCTCTTCTTCTTTCTTCACTTCCTCTTCTCCCTTTTCTTTCCAGTTTTTTTCTCACAGTATTATTATTTGATACTCACCTGGACGTCTGAAGCTTAATTGTAATGAATCTGTCAGTTGTCAATGAAATCGTAAAAGATCTATCAGTCATAGAAAAATTTGGCTTCTCTTATATTGCATTTTATTATATTCTGAGAGTTAAGATTACTCTTCTGCCCACAATAATGTGTTTTATTTTTAAATTTGCTTGAAATGATTGTGTTAAGATGCACGAACGCTGAGATTATTCACCTCTCCGTACACCTGTTAATAGCCACACTTTTTCCTGAGGTCCTAGATGCAAAGACTACTCTTTATTTATCCTAAGCACCATCCCACCTGTCCAGTACTATCAACTCTGCTAGTCTCCCCTCAATAACAAGACCAACACAATACCAGCTGTCCTCCACTTAGGGGTTCTTTACATGCCATTTCCTTTAGCCTTCTGTTTTCCTCAAGGGTAGAGTGTTCTTCTTCTTCTTTTTTTTTTTATATCCTTCTTAGTTTCAGGGAGGCCTCATCCTCACCCCATTTCCATTGTGACTTTGAAGCTTATTCCCTTGCTTTATCATAGTTTCTATTATATATCTATTTTGTGTTAAATTATTGCCTATCTTACTCACAATATTTAAAATCGAGAATGGTGGAGACTATGACATCTTTATTCACTAGTATATAACTATATGCATCAGAAATTCAAAAACTGTATGTCAACTTTAATTACTAAAATAAACAAAAAGAAAAATAAACTATTTGGCACATCATAAAGCTGTTTTATATGCAGTCAATAATTAATATTGAAATTGACTACATCTACTTCAAAAATAATTCAGAATGAATTGGAATCTGGTCTCTCTACCTTCCATGTTGTCATCTGTTAGAAGGCGCTGGAGTTGAGACACGGTGACTTACGGCTGTTTGCATTTGTAGAAATGTGTCATCTGGTAGGGCATAATTAATCCAATGCAATCCAGTAACCCATTGTTCACCATATTTACTAATAATTGAATGAAATAAGTATTTAAAGTTTATCAGAAAGAAATCAGCTTAAACAGAAGGAAGATCTTCCTGAAATAAAAAAGCTAACAATTAGAGGATGTCTATTTTCTTCTCAAAATATTTTTTAAAAACACAAATGGGTATGTAGCTGCCATTTGATATGTGGGATAAATCCAGCTTCACCACTCTGAGATTCTGGTGATGAACATTACAGAAATTATAAGGAAATAATTCCATAGGGTCCCTTCTTCCCTCAGTAGAAAGTCTACCTTAATCTAAACATAAAAGCGTCCATCTGGGCTTCACTTCCAGTTTGGGCATATTCTCACACTCTATTTTTCCAGTCATCCATTTAGAATTATGAGATGACACTTCAGGAGAAAACCAAACTCAAGAAGAAAACAAATAAAGAAAATAAGAAGAAAACAAAAAAGATCAGAAACAAGTGAAACAAAAAATACAAAATAAAAAGGTTTTTTGAATGAAAAGACAAACAAAAATTGACACATATTTAGCCAAATAACTGAGAAAAAAAGAAAGAAGACCAAAATAAATAAAATCAGAGAAGAAAAGTGAGGCAGTGCCACTGGAGCTTCACTGTCCAGAAGTCCCTGACAGACTTCCCTGCACAACTATATGCCAGTGAATTTGAAAGCCTGGAAGAAATGGATAATTCCAAGATGCTTATAACCCACAAAGATTGAGCCAGAAAGAAATGTAAAGCTTGAATAAAGCAATAACAAGTAAGGAGATGGAAGCTGTAATAAAGTTTCCCATCAAAGCAAAGCTCAGGACCTGATGGCGTCACTGCTGAATTCTACCAAGTATTCTAAAAAGAACTAAAATATTTTGCAATGTATAATGTGTACTGAAGTGTTGAACCTAAACCTTTGGAGAATATAATATTTTGTTTTAATTCAAATTTGTACTTGTTTATATTTAGGTACTTGCTTTTTATACCTTTTTTATAAAGGAATTTTAACATGTGTTTTCCTAGCATGTTATGGTGCAAGAAATTTCATGTAGCAAATAATTACAAAACACAATGACACATACAAGGTAGAAAACATTGTTTATACTGGTAACCAATTTATGATATTTATACATTCCTGAAAATCAAGGGCTCTTCCTCACTCAATATCAGAAATATCATCTCCTTCAATGTCTACATTATCGATGTCTTCTGAAGAGTCACTCTCCTTGTCCTGGCAAATTTCACCATCCTCAGTTCCTTCCATAGCACTGCTGATGCCACACTTTTTCTTTTGACAATTTCACAGCTACTTCCTTCTTGAAAGTGGTCCACAGTCTTAGGGTCCCATTGCAATCCTGGGCGGTGGATGCTTTCTTGATTCTGCCTGTGGCAGTTAAATCATTCCCAGCTGACTGCACCCATGGTACCCATCCTGACAGACTAAAGGCTTGTTTTCGGACACACCAAGACATCGCAGCTCACTGCCTAGCCCACCAGGTACGGCAAGTTGGGTTTTCAAGTCTACTACTGTTGATTCTGCACTTTGTGTAACATGGGATTTGGAGTGATTAAAACACACACACACACACACACACACACACACACATAAAGCTGGCTTTTTAATATAATCCTCCAGTCCTTCTTACGTAGAGATAACAAATCTCATTTAATGAGATTTAATCTCTAGGTCAAATGAGATTTTCATACCTTCAGTCTTTTCATGCACATGGACAATAACTCCACGTGGAATCTTTTCTTTTGCAAACGTTTTCCTTTGAAAGCTGATGACAGGTGGCAGCATTGTCCCATCTACACAACAGACAAGAACAACAGCAATATACATTTTCTGTGTCCACTGATTTTCACAGCTATGGTCTATGCTCCTTTGGTGTTCACAGTTATGTCAGACGATGCATCAAACGTGCGTGGGACCTCATCCACACTGGCCATTCTGGGTGGCTCAAAGTTGCAAGTCCTTAGAAGATTAGTGACAAAAGAATGAAATTCCTAAATTTGACTCTCACGGGCTGCTGGAAGTTTTGAGGCAAGTTTTGTTCAAGTTCTCATGCTCAAAACTTCTCCTTTTATAAAGTTAAAGCACCATTAATATGCCCCTGAGAAATCAACAATGCTTCCCCCCAACACACGCGATCATTCCTATATCTTCTTATATCATTTTGGTCGAAACAGAGATCCCAGCTTGATGCTGTTCCACAATCCGGGCTTTCACCTCCTGTCCACATCGACCACTTTAGGGCTTCCCTTAACATTACCTTTGTATGTCTCAGATTGAAATTGCTGTGAGGTATGATGACATGGGATTCATCTCAAAGAAGAAAAAAATTTATATAGATACAAAATTACTACTATAGTATTCCAAACAATTGAGGAGAAAGGAATTTTCCCAAACTCATTCTACAATGCCCGTATCACACTGATGCCAAAATCAGACAAAGACACAATAAAAAAATTATAGGTCAACATATCTGATGAGCATAGCTGCAAAATCTTCAACAAAATACTAGGAAGCTCAATACAGCAACATATTAAAAAAAATATTCATCATGATCATGTGGGATTCATCCCAGGGATTCAAGAAGGGTTCACACACAAAATAAATTATTGTGATACATCATATAAATAGAGCAGTAGACAAAAATCATATAATCATTTAAATTAATGTGGAAAAAAAATCAATAAAATTCAATATTCTTTCATGATAAAACTCTCAAAAAAATGGATATAAAGGGAATTTACCTCAACATGATGAAAGTGATATATGTCAGACCCATGATGAGTGCCATACTGAAATCCTTTTTTCCCAAGACCTGCAATAAGACAGGGGTGCCCATTTTCACCACTGTCAGTGAACACAGGCCTGGAAATTGTGACTAGAGCAAGGTAGATGGCGTGATCTAGAGAGATATAAAGATTCCACAACAATACCGAAACACTCAAAAACACATCCAGTAGAGTTGCAGGATACAAAAATCAACACACAAAAATCAGCATTTCTATAAGCCAATATTAAACAATTTGAAACAAACCCAAGGAAGTCATCCCATTTACAATAGCTACAAATAAAATAAGACATTTAAGAATAAACTGAAACAAAAAAAGTGAAGGGTCTCTCTAATGAAAACTATGTAAGGTTGATAAAAGAAATTGAAGAGGGGTGGAACCTGTGGCTCAGTGAGTAGGACACTGGCCCCATGTGCCAGAAGTGGAGGGTTCAAACCCAGCCCCAGCCAAAACCTGCAAAAAAAAATGAAAGAAAGAAATTGAAGAAGACACAAGAAAATGCAGATATTCCATGCTTGTGGATTAAAAGACTCAATGTTGCCAACATCTTCATACTACCCAAAACAATCTACAGATTCAGTGAACTCTTCATCACACAACAATGACATTCTTCACTGTAAAAAAAAAAAAATCCTAAAATATTTAAGAAACCACAAAAGATCCAGAATAGTCAAGGGAATTCTATCAAAACAAAACAAAACAAAATTGTAGGAACCATGTTCCTGATTTTTGAATTATGCTGCAGAGCTGTAGTAATCAAAACAGTATGGTACTGGTATGAAAACAGACACAAAGGAGACCAGACAACTAAACTTGTGAATTTAGAAAAAGTGCTAGGATCCCTCATGGGTGAATATGACTATGATCATGATTGGAGTATTTCCCTTAGTTAGCTATGCACCAATGCAAGCACCTAATCCACCCTTCAAAGCACTTTTATAGGAAAAGTTTTTGAACTTCATTGTCAGACCTTGCACAATGACAGCTCTGATAGGCATGCCACATGAAGAGTTCCAATACAGCTTTGAAGGGGGGTCTTGACATGGTGGTGGTGCATTGCTTCCCAAGGAACGTAATTCTAAGGTGAACACATGATAATATTCACCAATGGGGTATGTAGCACTTTTACTAAGACAAGTTCAAGAATTTAACTGTCAACCTCCTAAATCAATAAAGAAACAAACAAACAACAACAACAAAAAAAACCCCAAACAGTGCAGAGAGCACAGAAATAAATCCACACGTCCATAGGGAACCTATCTTAGGTAATGGTGCCAAGAATGTACAGTGAGAGAAAGTAAAACCTCCCAATAAACAGTGCTCAGAAAACTGGATGATGAATTGCACATGCTGATTAATCAGATCGGACTCTTATCTTTCTTCATATACAAAAAGCAAATTACAATGAATCAAACATCTAAACTTATATCATGAAATTATGAAACTACTAAAAAAAGCATTACAAAAGTGCTTCAGGCTCGGCACCTGTGGCTCAATGGGCTGGGGTGCCAGCCACATACACCTGAGCTGGTGGGTTTAAATCCAGGCCGGGCCTGCCAAACAACAATGACGGCAACAATGACGGCTACAACCAAAAAATGGCCGGGCATTATGGCGGGCGCCTGTAGTCCCAGCTACTTGGGAGGCAGAGGCAGGAGCCTTGCTGAGCCCAGGAATTGAAGGTTGGTGTGAGCTGTGTAGCCACAGCACTCTATCCAGGGTTACAGCTTTAGGCTCTTTCTTAAAAAAAAAAAAAAAAAAAAGAGTGCTTCAGAGCACTAATCTGGGCAATGACAACTTCAGCAAAACTCCCAGCCATACCAATGGGATCACATCAATCTGAAAAACTTCTGTACAGCAAAGTTAACAATCAATAAATGAGGGGGCAACTCACAGAATGGGGAAAATACTTGCAAACTTCCTACCTGGCCTGGGATTAACAGCTTCAATTTGTAAGGAGCTCAAACAATTCATCAGGAAGATACAAATCATCTGATTAAAAACGGGCAAAGAGTCTGAACAGACATTTCTCAAGAGGTGAACAAGCAAATATACAGTGTACGAAAAATGCTCCATGTCCTTAAACGTCAGGGAAATGCTATTCACAACGGTGACAAGGTGTCTGACCCCAGGTAAATGGCTTTTATAAAAAAAGAAGAAGAAGAAGGAAAGAAAGAAAGGGAAAAGGAATGCTGGCCAGGGTGTAGAGGAAGGACACCTCACTCACGCTGGCAGAAGCGTAGATCAGTGAAGGCGTGACAGGTGAACAGTGTGGGGGTTCCTCGAAAAACTGAAGCTAGAACTGCCATGTGGCCCAGCAACTCCACTTGTGGGTACATAAACATCAGAAGGGATATTGGTAGATTTAAAGGTATCCGTATTCCTGCGTTTACTGCAGAACTGCTCACAACAGGCGGGATTTGGAATCATAGGTATTCACCAATGGATACATGGATTAAAAATACAAAATGGAATATTACGTGTCCACCAAAATGAATAAACTCCTGCCATTTGCAACACCATGGATGAAACTGGAGAACATTAAGTGAAATAAGCCAAATAAAGAAAGACAAATCTCAGCTTTTACTCATATGTTGAAGCTCAATATGCAGTTGATATGGAGACAGAGAGAAAGACGGTTACCAGAGGCTGGTCGTGATCAGGGAGGGCCAATAAAGTGGGGCTGGTCAATGGGTGCAAAAGTACAATTAGATACATAGAATGGACAGTCCCTGACAGCACAGCAGTCACTGTAACCAATAGGAAGTTCAGACCCCGTTTAGAATAACTGACACCGTGGCGTTGGAATGCTCCTCACAAAGAAATGACATTGGTGACTGACCTCCCAATTAGCCTGATTTGATTAATTCACATAGTTGGATGGTATCAAACCGTCACGTGTGCACTATAAAGGTAAATAGTTATGCACCCAAAGGAATCAAAAATGAAAGAGAAAAAAATTACAAATTTAAAATATTGAGCATTCTGTTCAGAGTTCCATCTCCTTGAAGCCCCCAAGGTGTTTGTCAAATTCTTCATATTTGGAGAAGGAGCAATAAACTCCAGAAGTGAGACATATGAGAAAATGAAGATTAGTGGCGAAACTTCTGTCTTTCCACGGTCCATTGTTACACAAAATGTATTCACTTATAGAAATCTTCACTGATTCTCCTTAAAGAAGAATTCTGTCTTCAAAGAAGCTTGGTGAACACTGCATCTGAGATATTCTTTATGAATATTCACAATTCCGTGTTCTCCAGAAACACACAGTTGGCAGAAAGCTCTTTATTAACATAGGTTATAGATTTTATTTCTTGACAAAATATTATGAATTCCAGGGACATGGCTGCATAAAATACAATAAAAAAATCCTTACCTGAACTGCCATTGCTCTAAAATGCAGCAAATAGATACGAATCTGTCTCATTAAATGTTAATTGTCCACTTGCTGACTTTCCTGTGCTATAGGGAAGGATGTTTTATCACCCTTGCTGTTTGTGGTATTGTGGTTATTTTAGGGCTATTGTCTAAATAGCCCTAACTATACTTTGAAAATAAAATGAAAAAGGAAATCTTAAAACCATAAAATGAATAGAAATGTCAGGATGGAGATTCGCTATTTACTGTGAATTACCTTGCTTTTATTGGCTGCACTCAAGCTTTGGAGGGTAAATAAACAGTTTTCTGAGATTGACTGAATATGCTTCATTTGTACGTAAACTTGTTCAAGAGCCAGAACAATATTAGCGGTTTCAGAATGTTGTATACATTGAATAAATGCATGCATTGTATCTGGAGATATTATTTATTCAACATCGGTCATGAATTTCAATGACAAATGCATGGAAAACACTTCTCTAGGAGTCAACATTGAGAGTGTCTAGCTTTCTTTCAAGAAGAGACCCGCATTAGAAAAGAATATTTGAAGCATTCAATGTCATTCAAGTTTAGATAGTGAATAAACTTGCTGTCAGTCAAAAGTCAGAGACATTAGGAAAACACAGCTTGTAAGTAAACATCATTTCATTTGGGTTGGGAAAAAGGAAAAATCAAAAGCACAGTGTACTAAATCACAGAGAGCTTCTTGCCTCCTCCACGTGGCAGAGGACAGAATTTTGACATGGAACCAGAAGGCCACTTTTCACTCTTGAAGCTCACTATCCCCAGATATCTAGAATGCCCTTTCCTACCACAAGAAGAAAAAAACATAAATAAAACAACTTTAGGGTTTTACTTTGTTTGAGAATGACTTGAAACTCTATTTAGCAGATTTTTGAATGGTACTGATTTTTACCATTAGAAAAATGATATAAAAATGGTCAGTACTTTTAGTTTTCCTAATTCAATTTTTAATGCCTGGACTTATTCCAAAAATGATAATGCATAATACAATAAGAATGAATGAATAAACTAAAAAAACAGGCAATGCATCTTTAATAGTGAAAGGCTAATTTATAAATGTCAGATGAAGTGAAGTTAAGTATATAATATTTTATGTGTGTGTTGATTAGTTTCCACATCTATTTTCTCTATTTAAGTAGTTTTTTTAAGTTAGTGAATCCTATTGAGTGAAATAATATATGAAGAGGCAAAAGAGAAAATATTTTTAATTCACATTTATCAATTTGAATCGCATAACAAAAAAACTATCCAGAAATGTGTCCTTTTTAAATGAATTCTGTCGTCTCAAAAGAAAAAGAAATGTATCATCTGCAATTATAATTTAAAAATTGTTTTGTTTATTACCATATTTTAGCTGATTTTTTATAGCATTGACAAAAGCAACTATCTGTTCATTCCTATAATGAGTCTGGAAAAATATTCAAAAATACATTTCGTTATAATATGTTCCTTCAATTAAAATGATTTAAAAATTTACTTTTGTAATTTTGAAAGGAAAGAATATAGATCAATTAACTTTTATCTTTCTAAAAATACTAATACAATTATTACTTTTCCTTTATAATGTGGTCTTAAATATTAATATTCTAGTATATTTAGAATATGTTATTTTTTAAAAAAAATATTTTTGCATTAGAATGAGGTATCTTAATAAATTCCTGCTGGAGGCCCTTTCATTACTAAAACAACACGGGACACACCTGGCATCTTTAACACCAGAAGCTTTGACACCATCACAGGTCTCAGGATTACACCCACAAACTCAATCATGAAATCTCTGCACACATATACTCTTAGTGAATACTGATTAAGTGAGTTGTATAAGCAAATATAAAAATAAAATTAACAAAAAGTTGATTTTACTTGAATACTCTAAGCTGGAAAAGATAAAAATACTTTCCACATTTGAACATTTCAAAAAGAACTCTCAAATGAACCTTCAAAAGAACACCTTGGAATATTTAGTTGAATACTTTATGAAAATGTGACCTCAGAATTGGTAACCCTGACTCTGAACACTTTATCAATTCTTTCAAAAATCGCCCTATAGACTTGATGCATTTTCAGGGGTGTGCCACCTTCCAAGACCACATCTTTAAATTTATATGTTTCTAAACTCAATCTTTTTCCATTTATCTAATTTACAAAGCTATCAATATTTTTTTTTTGAGACAATCTTAAACTGTTGCCTTCAGTAGAGTGCTGTAGTGTCACAGCTCACAGCAACCTCAAACTCTTGGGCTTAAGCGATTCTATTGCCTTCTCCTCCTAAGCAGCTGGGACTATAGGTGCCCGCCACCACACCCAGCTATGTTTTTTGTTGTTGTCATTGTTGTGAATCCATCAGCCTTCGTGTATGCAGCCAGAGCTCTAACCACTGAGCAAGGGCGCCAAGCCTATAAATTTTAAGCTGGAGTGGGTATAGGTGTAAATACGGTGGTAAAAGTGATATTTATCCTGAATAAGGCAACTCCCTACATCCCTAGAATAGTGATATTTATCCTGAATAAGGCAACTCCCTATATCCCTAGAATGCTTCTTCATCCAAAGGACACAACACATTAGAACATTGTTTGATGAACGATACGGATAATACAATAGAGTAGGACTTTATTTTGGAATGTATCTATTTTGTAGATTAATTTATTTTTTCCCTTTTCACTGATTCTTTATTTGGTCTCAAGAAGCTTCCTGAAGTTTTAGAATAAAACAGTTGAAGAAATGGCACAATAGTTACTCCTGAGTATGCAATTACATGTATGACAGAGTTCCATCTAAATATAAAGATGAATTCAAATTCTTTACTGTCTGAATGGATAACAGACAGTAAAGAATTTGAATTCTTTACTAGAGTAGAAAACAGGTTTTTATGTTGAATACGCACGGTATGATCATGGTAGCCATCGTCTGTCACTCATTCTCCAGATTTATCCTCAGTACTTTTATCTGTCAAATTATGATAATAATAGAAACACTGACAACTCCGACCTCAAAGGACACTTTGAAGAATGTACGAGTTAAGGTTTTCTACAAAGTGTCAAGCACATAAAATTTGTCAGTTATTTTAAATGAGTAAAATAAAATAGACTGTTGTCTAGAATAAAACCACGGTAAGTATGAGCAAAATTTTTAAACTTCCTTTCTCTAACTCACTGCTATCCAACTGAACTTGCTGTGAAAACAAAAATGTTCTTTTTCTGCTATATCCTATATGGTAACCACTAGTTCCATGTGTGGATGGAGCACTCGTACTTGAAATATGGCTAGTGTGATGAACTGAGGTTTTAATTTAATTCAAATTTAAATCTAAATAGTTGTTTATGGCTGGAGACTACTTCATTGTACAGTGTCCAGCTATTTGAAAAAGTATATATTCCTTACTGGGGGAAGATGCTGTGTTAGAAGGATAGAGTGGCCATGATATTGAGTATTTCTAAACACCTCCATAGGTAGATACGATGTGAACAAGCAGGTGAAAAACCATCATCCTATAGATAGCATTTGCAAAATAAAAGAAAACAAAATAATTAGGTGTCAAATTATAGCCTTGAATCCCAATATTTGATCTGGTAGGGACAAATAAAGCACTGACAGCTACTGACCTATGTAGTTATGGGCGTGATCCCTATGTGTGATATAAGCAAGCTATCAGATAGACTGAGAACTCCAAAACAACCATGACTTAAAGGAACTTTGGAGGGAATAATTTAAGTACTGCTAACGCTATAGAGATTTTTGTCTACTCTAATAGTAGGAGAATGTAGTATATCTAAAGGAATGTCTAAATGTGAAAGAGAAGTCGGATCCCACAAACCCTGAAACCTTGGAAGTTAAGCTAGCTTCCAGAATAATCCATACATTGAAGAGAAAATGTTGGGAAGTTAATCTGAATTAAGGAAACCACGCATCATTTGTGTGTGAGTGCATACAGTAAATTTTTATATATGGATACTCTTGTATTTTCTTCAACACAAGAAAATGTGTTTTATTGTAATTGGGGGTATTTTTTGATTTTTGCAGTTATGCCTACTTCTTTTTTTCTGTCAATTGTGTAGGATGGAACATTTATTTCAATATTGAATAAAAGTACTAATAATGGGTTTCCTGTGGGAATGAGGGAAACATCCCATTAACATTAAAAAGTATAGTTTTAAAGAAATTTTGGTAGATAATTATTTTTAAGATTATGAAATATACATTATATTTTATTGTATCAAACATTTTTATTCATAGAGAGTTATTCATTAAAATTAATAATATGACTTTTAGTTTTGTTATCAAGTATACTCAGTATAAAACTGAAATAGCTTTGCTTTTGGGAATCTATCCAACTTCAAAATGACATAAAATGTGTTTTAATATTGTTAATTTGATGTGCTAATCATTGTTTTGGGAGTTCTGCATCCATGTACATGAGAGAAATTTATATCTATATTTTTTCCTCAATTCCTTTGTCAGGTTCTTGTATCAAGAACAACATGGAATATAAATATAATTTCATTTCAGAGATATTTGTTTCTTTTTCTGTTAAGAATTGTGCCAAGAGGTAAGGTTTTAATCACAAACTCTAGTTCTTTCAAGTATATTTTTTTAGGTTTTCCCTTCCTTCTTGTGTCAGTTTTGGAAATTAAACCTTCCTGATGTATTTTTCTTCATGTCACCTAACATTTTCAAATGTGTTGACATAATGTATCTAATAATGTCTTCTCAGATTTTGTTTTCAAGTCTATAACATTTGAAATGATGCTTGTTTTGTGATTTTTGTTTGGAAATTCGTTTTTCAATTTTCTTGAACTGGCTTCAACATGGTTTTAGCAATATTATTGTTCTTTATAAAGTCAAAAAGTAATTTCTGTTGAGCTTTTGCTTTAGCAAATTTAAACATATGTAACTAATTTTTATTTCTCTGTCCTCCATATGTATGATGTTCTTTTTAACTTCCATAAGTTATATTTGCTGATATTGTCATATTTTTAGATAACATATCTTTGGAATAAATTCTCATATAATTGATCAAAAACTTTTATCTAAGTAAAAGTATTTAATACCAAATTTTGTCTTAATATAGGGCTAGGTACACCTTGTATGTTTTGATATATCAACACCATTTGGTTAAATAGCTTCAATTACCATGTAAAGTTACACATCATCTCATATATAATTTAGCAAGAATTTTTCCTGATTTCCAAGCACAGACTCGTTTACTAGTAACCATATTTTTTGCTGATTTACAAATTAATTCCTCTGAGTAACTTTTTATGATTCATGCTTTCAGAATTTAAGGAGGTATTCTCTATGTTTCAGAAGGTGGGAGATTTTGGAGATTTTTGTGTGTGCGTCAAAAGGATGTGCATTTTTTTTTCTGTGTCTTTGTCTTATTTATTTCTAGAAACAATGTGGCAGCATCCCCTACCCTGATGTGGACTTGACATTTATTATTGGAATTCTGATTATTTTGTTTCAAATTTATCTAATTAATACTCTTTTCTTCTGATAATGCCTTTGGCCATCATGCTTTCACTAACATTAACTTAACGACACATCTTCTAATTGTAATTGTGTATTTATATTGTATATGTACATTTAATATCACCTATAAATTGGTACGTGGTTTTCCCTGTTCTGTTGCAGCATCTCAGGTAGTGATAAGGACACACACTTGTGTATGAAAAATGAATCACAACTATAGCCTAGGATGAAGGAGGGAAGGGGAGGGGGGACCCCCTTGATAGAGGGAGGGTTAGTAGAGGGACCACACCTATGGAGCATATTGTAAGTACAAGTTGGATCTATCAGGTGTAGAACACAAATGTCTTAACACAGTAATTGGGTAAAAGAGGTGAAAGCTATGTTGATTAGTAGGATGTAAGCACTCCAATTGGTACAAATAATCAACACAACGAATCCCATCATGGCTTAAATGTATGTATGATCTATGCACATATGACTTAATAAAAAATAATTTTTAAAAAAGTCTCTTTAATATTGGAGGTAGTGCTGGCATGTTAAATGACAGATTATCTCAGCTTTTGTTTTGCTGCAAATGCCTTTTGTCTTCCTTTTTGAAAGGCATTTTTGATAGATGTAGCATTCAAAGTTGCCAATTTGTTGAATGTAAAATTCTCCCTTGGTGGTTATTTTCCTTCAGTACTGAAGGTATTATTCCTTTTTTTTTTTTCTGTCAAGAATCCAACCTTTAGTCTTATTTTTGCTTTTCTGACGTGAATATTTTTTCTCTTTGACTATTTTTATGGTATTTTCTTTTTCTTAGGTTTTCATTTCAGTTTTTGGCTGGGGCTGGATTTGAACTCGCCACCTCTGGTATATGGGTCCAGCACCCTACTCCTTTGAGGCACAGGTGCCGCCCAGGTTTTCATTTCATGATGAAGTGCATGGATAAAGATTTTTTCCGGTGACTTTTAACACGTGTTCAATGTCTGCGTTGAGGTCTTCCTCTAATCTTTGCTTTTGACCTGCTATTGTGTCTTCAAGATTGCCTCCGTCTCACTCTGGATTTTGTTTTTTCCTTCCTAGCAGTTGACTATGCACTTGTTAGACTTTTCTCCATATTTTATGTTTCTGTTTTGCTATTTTCAGTATTTTCCACCCTATTATCTCTCAGTGTTTTATTCTGGATATGATGTTTGAATCTCTTTTTTAATCCTACTTATCTTTCAACTGAGTTTAATTTTCTATAAACAATTACATATGACTCTTAATTTCATTTACTATATTTTTAATTTCCCAATCTCCACATTTCTTCTTATTTTGAAGTACTCCAATAAAATTATTAGTGCAATCATTAATTTCGCTAAGACATATAGTGTAATTATTTTAAAGTCTGTGGTTAAAATTGTCATTATCTGTACCTGTGCAGTTTCTTTACATGCTCTGATTTCTGTCATGCTTCATAGTTACATATTTTAAATTCATCATATGCCAGAAATTATAAATCAAAAATTTGAAGTATAATTGACATCCTTAGTGATGTTATCTTCCTATGGACACGGCTGAGACTGTCCACTCGAAACCCCAGATGACTTTAATGCTATAATAAAAGATGGAAGTAAATTAAAGTTGGGTTTTTACCTCGGGAAGGATTCTGTTTTTGTTAACCTTACTCCTAGGATTCAGCACTTCAGCTCTTAGCCAGAGCCTGTGGAATTAACAAGACTTGGTGCAGTTCTCCCCTCTACTTAATGTCATGTATTCTGTTCAAAATTATTTTCAGCTCATTAACATGACAGTATGTTCCTCATGTAGTCAGATTCCTGTCTGAGAAAAGCGACACCGAGTCCTCGGCCCGCACACCTGCAGTCCTCGACTCCTGGGTTTGCACCTTATCATTCCTCACTTCCCTGGAGAACGGCTGCGTCTTCACATATATGCACACTCATTGAATGTATATGTGCTTTTAAAATGTTAAATTTGTTTTTAACGATTAATTTTTCTAAGTCATTAGGCTGCTACTTCTACTTTGCAGAACATGAAACCTCACCATTATCTATAAACACATATGGAATACGTGGTTTTCAATCAATGACTAGGATTAACTAATATCTCTAGCCTTCCCACGGAAGCACAATTTCATTTTTATCCACTTCCCTCTCCCTCTCCTCTTGTTCCTAACAATTTGTGATCTTCGATCAAGATTATTGAAATGATATACATTAAAAAAAACATTTTGTGGATTGCTCATCAACTCGATGGCTTTGGGTTACTGGTAGAGAGAGGAAAGTCCCCTTCACACTTTTCAGTGTCCTTTTTGAGGTCTTTAGATTAAGGTTCTTTCTCTAATCAGATTCTATCTGCTATTGATCTTTCAGGGATTGATTGTGGCTTCTGGTTGACTGAGGCTACTTCTTATATTGCTGAGACATGAGAGAATTTTTATAAGTATGATTTTTGTTTTCTGGATCTGACGGGTGGCTGAAATTTATGTCCCTCACAAACCAGAGCCTTCTCAGTATATAAGGTTATTTTTCCTTTTTTTCTCAGAATATGTTTAAACATTATGTTTCTACTCATCATTTACCATAAACTAAAGGAGCTTAAATCTTCAACTATTTTAATCACTGCTTTTCACATAACATGTATTTTTGACCAAAGACAAAACTCAAATTTAACCATGGAGTCATGTTCGTACATTAAATGGAAGAATAAGTTATTCTGTACTCGTAAATGTAAAGTTGAATTTTATACATTGAGTAAATATGCCTGCCTGAAACATTTTGTTTTCCATTTGCCCTAATAACACACAGCATAGACAATAGTGCTATTTCTGCCTGCATAATGTTTAGGTGAGTTTGTTAAGTGTTTTAGGAGTGCTCTTTATAATAATCTGTCTGAGCACTAATGAGATTATAGGGAGATTTACAAATGCTGTTGGCAAAGAACACAGAATTACTGTTGTTACAAAGTCTGAGTTTCCTCTATGTCCATTTAGTACAAAAAGAAAACACTTCCCCTTTTTCTTTTTTTCTGAGACAGAGTTTCTGTTGTACCTTCGTCACAGCTCACTGCAACCTCAAACCCCTGGGTTCAAGCAATCCTCCCACCTTAGAGTCCCAAGTAGCTGGGACTACAGGTACATGCTAATTTTTGATCTTTTTTCAGACTATTCTCAAACTCCTGAGCTCAAGCAATCCTCTCACCTCAGCCCTCTAGAATGCTAAGATTACAGGTGTAAGCCACCACATCCAGCCAAAGATTTTAAATTTTCTGTAATTTTTGTTTATAATTTTAGATTTGGTATTATGACTAAACACACCAGAATGATGTCAGATTTTAAACATAATGACAATCTCCTCAAAATTAAACAAAAATAAGACTCTCAAATACAGAATAGCAACTTTTGCTGGAACAACCCAGCATGTACTTGATGGACATACATATATAAAACCGTTCGGTGCTCAATCTGAGTGTTGCTACAGAGAAGAAAACTTGATAAAATCATGTATACTAAGTAAGACTTTTCCCTGGTTCATTAGTATAAACATGTTTTCATGTTCCAGAAGACATGTTGTACAGAGAAAATTTTATCTTTTTAAGGCACTTAAGTGTTCATTATAATATTATTGACTGCATTCCAGAAACCAATTATAAATTTTGGAGTTTATCATTGTTTTAATTTGATTACAACCACAAACTTTTTGAAAACATCTTGTAATAATGATATTCCTTATACTACATATTTTTGTGCCGTTTACTTTGTACTTGATTTTTAAACATGACACTGTAAGAATTATTTCCCAAAATATCAGAAGGAGCTGGTTTGAAACTATATTTTCAGAGACTGGAATTTGAGAAGGGTGTTTTTATAAGTTACTTACCTTGAATAAACATACATACATGAAATATCAACCTCATTATTTTGTGTCTCATATTTACACATTTTCCAGAAAGACCCTTTGAGGTGTATTATTTATCAAATAATAATTTTAATTTTCTGTAATCTATGAGGATCGTTATCTAATATAGTAGCATTTTTTTGCTTTTTTTTGATTAAAGGTATACTTTACAATATACAATCATTAAGACTAAATTGCTATTAAAATTTCTGGGCTAAAAAAGTGGCAAAAGTGGATAATGAAAGGTATTGGGAAATGCCATAGAACTTCCGTAGTTGACCTCCACCCTGGGTGAAATGCCATAGAACTTCCATAGTTGACCTCCACCCTGGGTGCTTACATTCAGTTGACCTCCTCCTATGAATAGACTGGACAAGCTCCTCGTGTACTCAATGGAAGTTTCTCATGTTGACTGCGTCCGAATGCTGACCACTGTGTTCCAGTCCCTCGTGTGGTCAGCTTTCAGAGGTTCTACTGGATGTGTATATCAGTGCAAAGTATGATATATTATTGTTGTAAAATGTTTCTGAATATGTTTTCTGAGAGAATGAGGGCAAAAACAGCCATGGCCTCTGTAACCCACTGTCAAGTTTGAGAGTGGGTCAGAATACAGAACTTCTGGGCATTTATTCACAAGCTGATATAATTGACAATGCCACTGCCGGCTGCACTGTGACAGGATGACCTTGAAAATTAATTGGAAGTTATACCACATTAAGGATGTGTCGACTGCTTTCGTAGGCATTGTGAGGCTAAGGAGCATCTATTAGCCTTCCAGCCTGGTGATTCTGTTTGGATCAGTTAATGAGATGTAAACAGAGCCTCCAGTTCAGAGAAGCAAAAATGGTACTGCTGACGGCAAAAGGAACGTTGTTGTTCCTTTCTGACCAAGTAATCTATTTTCCAACTAAGTATTCTAAACATAAACCGTTACTCTGAACATGTTTTACAATTACAGCTGAAATGTAGTTTTTAGCAAATAGCTACTAATTTTGCTAAATGTCACATGCTTTCACCATTATTATCTTACTTCAAAATGTTATGTTTATTGGTACTTTTATTATTTTTTAATTTTTTAAAAATTTTTGCATATACATGTGTTTATCAGGTTTCTACTTTTTGCCTTCACAGAATTTAAAAGGCTTAAAATTTAATAACAATAACAATGTTTAAGATAAGGACTAGAAACAAAAACCACATTAAGAATGAATGAAGATAAATACATCCAGAAAAGGAAACAGATGATTACTGCATCAAAATATTAAGCAATATTAATAATAATGATGCCAAGAAAGTAACATTCACATTGTCAAATAAGAGTATGTCTATTATAGAATGCTTTGATTCTGAGGCTCAGTATGAAGTCATCAGTTAACTTCTTATTTTTTTCCAAAGTCTCAAAAAATAGACAACTAATATTATATAAATAAAAGTAAAAGAGAGTTTCAAAAAACAGATCATGCCAAATCTTATACACAATAGAAAAAGAAGAAATATTTCGAATTAATTCTACTTGATCTGGATACACCTGATCTT
>CAUYON010206922.1:0-17235 GCA_963573935.1 Arctocebus calabarensis | reverse complement strand
CATGTCGCCCTTGGTAGAGAGCAGAGTGCTGTGGTGTCACAGCTCACAGCATCCTCAAACTCTTGGGCTTAAGCAATTCTCTTGCCTCCCCAAGTAGCTGGGACTACAGGGGCCTGCCACAACACCCAGGTATTTTTTTGGCTGCAGTTGTCATGGTTGTTTAGCAGGCCCAACTTAACCTTGAACCTGTCAGCCTTGGTGTATGTGGCCTTTGCCTTACCCACTGAGCTACAGGCGCTGCCCCCAAATAATAGAATTTTTAACTATTTACAAAGCATTTACACTATATTAGGTATCATAAGTAATCAGGGGACACATGGAAGGATGTACATAGGTTGTATGCAAATACTGTGCCCTTTTATGTCAGGAACTTTGAGTATCCTTGAATTTTAGTGTGTGCAGGGTCATGGAACCAGCCCCTCATAGATATTGAGGGATGACTGGGTGGTTGACCCAGTTCTTTCCTCCTACCTGACTTTTTGCCTGAGATTTTTACACTTAACCTGCACAGTGACATTTTCTTTGTTTGCTTATCGCTTATTCTTCCTTTGATTCCCTGTGTGTAATTAAAATTATTTGTTTACATGTTTGTTCCTCAGCTAGATTTTGAACTCTAGAGGAATACTGTACTTTAATTTGTTTTGTATCCCCAGCACCTTGCAAGTTGCCTGATGCATATTTCTTCACAGGGTTTGTTGAATGAATGAGTAAATTTGTGAGTAAACATAGTCATCGTATCTCCTTCCTTGTCTTACCTCAGGTACAGAAGCTAATGCGGAAAAAGCAATTAGATGTGGCAGAGTTTAGCATCTATTGGGATGTCGATTGCACTTTATTGGGGGATTTGCCTCAGGTGGAGTTACAGGTATGATTCTGGCAGATGGCATTACTGCAAGACACCACTGAAGGAAAATGGTATAGGATCACTGCCGTGTGGGATTTTGTCCCCTGCATCTCTGATGCCCATTCCCATTTCCCTGTTCCTCCAGGCATCCATTCTCAAGTGTGCTTGGTTGAGGTACTTGCTGTGTGTTAACTTTGAACAATATGCAGCGTTTTGTATATGTTTTAAATCTATGTTAGACTATACGTTTCTTTTTTCCTACTTAAATCTATTTTTAACTTATGGCTATTTCTACTTCAGATTTATTGCTTCTGATTGCTACATACTCCACATATTCTACTGTGTGTATGTAATACAGTATAGTTATTTATTCTCTTAGCTACCATGTGCTGGGGAATCTAAATTTTATTTTTATTTTTATCCTTTTATTAAAATAAATAAGATTATTTAAGACAAAGACTCACTCTTTTGCCCAGATGAGCGGTCACGGCATTAGCTTAGCTCCCAGCAACCTCAAACTTCTGGGTTCAAGCAATTCTCCTGCCTCAGGGTTAGGGTTAGGGTTAGCTGGGATTACAGGCACCCATCACTATGTCTGACTAATTTTTCTGTTTTTAGTGTAGATGGATCTCACTCTTGCTCAGGCTGGTCTCAAACTCTTGAGCTCAAGAGATCCTCTTACCTGGGCCTCCCAGAGTGCTAGGATTATAGTGTGAGCCACCGTGCCTGCCTCAGTTTAATCTTTTTGCAAGAAATTGCAGGTGGGACCGGGCGCAGTGGCTCATGCCTGTAATCCTAGCACTCTGGGAGGCCAAGGCAGGTGGATTGCCTGAGCTAATAGGTTCGAGACGAGCCTGAGCCAGAGCAAGACCCCATCTCTAAAAATAGCCGGGCATTGTGTCCGGTGCCTATAGTCCCAACTACTTGGGAGGCTGAGGCAAGAGAATCGCTTGAACCCAAGAGTTTGAGGTTGCTGTGCCCTATGGCCATGGTACTCTATTGGGGCCGACATAGTGAGACTCTGTCTCAAAAAAAAAAGAAAGAAATTGCACGAGGGAAAAATTATCTTTGGCTTGCATGCTTGGATTTTTTGTTTCTTTGTTTTGAGGCAGAGTTTTTTTTTTTTTTTTTGAGACAAGAATCTTATTATGTCACTCTCAGTACAGTGCTCTAGTTTCACAGCTCACAGCAACCTCAAACTCTTGGGCTTAAGTAATTCTCTTGTCTCAGCCTTCCAAGTAGCTGGGACTACAGGTGCCCACTACAACTCCCAGTTATTTTTTTGTTGCAGTTGTTGTTGCTGTTTAGCTGGCCCACGCCGTGTTCGAACCTGCCAGCCTGGGTGTTTGTGGCTGGTGCCCTACCTGCTGAGCTCTGCCTCCTTGAGGCAGAGACTTAAGCTGTCATCTGGGTAGAATGTCGTGGTGTCATAGCTTACAGAAACCTTCAACTCTTGGATTCAAGTGATTCTCTTGCTTCAGTTTTTCTTTTTTTTTTTTTTGAGACAGAGTCTCACTATGTTGCCTTGAGTAGAGTGCTATGGCGTCATGGCTCACAGCAATCTCAAACTCTTGGGCTCAAGAGATTCTCTTGCCTCAGCCTCCCAAGTAAGTAGCTGGGACAACAGCTGCCTGCCACAATACCCAGCTATTTTTAGAGACTGGGTTCGCTCTAGCTCAGGCTGGTCTCAAAAGCTTGTGAGCTCAGGCAGTCCACCCGCCTTGGCCTCCCAGAGTGCTGGGATTAGAGAACTGAGCCACTGGGTCCAGCTCTCAGTTTTTTTATTTGTAGTAGCGATGGGGTGTCACTTTTGCACAGGCTTGTGAGCTCAAGCAGTTCACCTGCCTCCCCCTCACAGAGTGCTAGGATTATAGGCCTGAGGCCTGGCCTTAGAGGATGAGTTTTTGTTTTGCTAATTCAATGAACTGTGGCATCCACTGAGTAGAACAGTGTATAGCTATATAACAAATAAAGGTAAGTGTCTTTATCATGAATAAGTAATAGTGTTTAAAATATAGTATTGGGCTAAAAAAATCTGACGCAATGTGCTTATGTGGCATTTATACAAATGAAAGAGAAAATTTTTTTTTTTTTTTTTGAGGCAGAGCCTCAAGCTGTCGCCCTGGGTAGAGTGCTGTGGCATCACAGCTCACAGCAAACTCCAATTTCTGGGCTCAGGCGAGTCTCTTGCCTCTGCCTCTCAAGTAGCTGGGACTACAGGCGCCCGCCACAACGCCCGGCTATTTTTTGGTTGCAGCCGTCATTGTTTTTTGGCGGGCCTGGGGTGGATTCGAACCCGCCAGCTCAGGTGTACATGGCTGGCGCCTTAGCCCGTTGAGCCACAGGCACCGAGCCGAAAGGAGAAAATTTTAGATTTGCCTATGTTTAGAATACTTCTGGTGGGAAATATAAGAAACTGTTATTATTGGTTGTCTCTGGGGAAAGTAAGTGGGTGGCTGGGAGATGAAAGTAGGAAACAGATACTTTATCTTTTTTTGTCTGTAAAATTTTATTACCTATTAAGAAATTTTAAATAAAAATTTAAAAATACTTGAGATCTTTGGAATCAAGTTTTGTAGTATTTTTGGATTCTGATGTAATATACTATAGGTTAGATAACATACCAACATTAACTTGATCCCAGAAACATTTGCTGTTACAACATAGCCTGTGGCTTAGGTTGACTGTTTATCATAAAACCCCAACATTATAAAAGAGTGACTACTGGAAGGAAAGCCAGACTGAGCAGAGTGTGTGTTCCTGTGACATGCAGGAGGCCATGGCGAGGAGCATGGAGAGTCGCAGTCATCACTACGTCCTGGAGCCTGTGTGTGCGTCTGCTCTTTTGAAGAGAAACTGCTCCAAGGAACCTCTGCGGTCTCGTCACAGCCCTCGTATTGAATGTGATATTCAGCTGGAAACCATTCCCTTGAAGCTCTCTCAGGTACACTCGTCCCAGGGGCTTATCCTATCAGTGTCAGATTGGTGACTGGGATGAAAGAAGAATGTTGGTTAGAAATCTTGATATTTGACATGTGTCCTCAGGAAGAAAGAAAGCACATGTGAGACTGCTTCCCTCATGGGAGCAAGGAGGAGAAAAGGGTTAGGGGTAAAACCCACTTACATAGTTTCAGTGGGATCAACCTCAGGTTAGTTTTGATTTAAGTTTTTAAGAGCTGAACAAAATATGTAAGAAATATAATAAATTAAATACTTAACTTTTGGTGTTGAGAGAGATGCTGTTTGGTACTGATATTTTGGTCCTGCAGTTCTCACTGGGTTTCAACTTAGTGGATTGACTAATACAAATTGTTCTTGTTAGATATTGGTCTACATGAATAAAAGAACAAATGTGTTCTAAACTAGTATCTTTTAACTTCTAATAAAAAGCTGCAATACCGGCAAATCATGGAATTCCTCAAGGAGCTGGAACGAAAGGAGAGGCAGGTGAAGTTCCGAAGGTGGAAACCCAAAGTGACGGTATCCAAGAAGTAAGGACTTCTGAGTGTTGTGTGTGATATACCTCTTACAGCATATTCTTTTTTGTACATAGATCAGCAGTATGCCTCACTGTCCTTTATCCATGATGGGAGATAAATGTATGATTGTTTTTTCTGGCCCTTGAAAAGCCATTCCTGTTGTTGAGTATTGCTGCTATTCTTTTTTTTTTTTTTTGAGACAGAGTCTCACTATGTCACCCTCCGTAGAGTGCTGTGGTGTCACAGCTCACAGTAACCTCTAACTCTTAGGCTTAAGTGATTCTCTTGCCTCAGCCTCCCAAGTATCTGAGACTATAGGCGCCCACCACAACGCCCGGCTATTTTTTAGTTGCAGTTGTTATTATTGATTTTTTTAGCTGGGTTCAAACCCACCAGCTTTGGTGCTTGTGGCAAGCACCGTAACTACTGTGCTATGGGTGCTGAGTCTATTGCTGCTGTTCTTACTGTGTGTTTATTTGATGTCTTATATTTATTCACTTGAATGACATTCAGGAGATCTTCTCTGTCTCTTTTAGCAAATAGATTGATGTTGCTCTTGGGGGATTTGGTGTGTAGTAAATATTTTGAAATATTCTTTGAACCTCCTTTCTTCTGTCTCTTCTCCCAGGTTTATTGGTCAACGTTTATATGATATATTCCATAGCAAAATTAAATCCTCTTTCATGTTTCATTGATAAGTTTGATCAGTTCCATATGTTATAACTTTAAAGATCCTATCCTGTGTATTTCTTTGTCTGTAGTTAGAAATATTTAATTAAAAATTAGTAGTTAAATCCTTGGTAGTTATCTTTTTTTTTTTAGACAGAGCCTCAAGCCGTTGCCCTGGGTAGAGTGCTGTGGCATCACAGCTCATAGCAACCTCCAACTCCTGGGCTTAAGGGATTCTCTTGCCTCAGCCTTCCAAGTAGCTGTGACTACAGGCGCCTGCCAAAACGCCTGGCTATTTTTTGGTTGTAGTTGTCATTGTTGTTTGGCAGACCCAGGCTGGATTTGAACCCGCCAGGTCTGGTGTATGTGGCTGGCGCCCTACCCGCTGAGCTGCAGACACTGGGCTTTTTTTTTTGACACAGAGTCTCACTATGTTGTCCTCGGTAGAGTGCTGTGGCATCATAACTCACAACAATCTCCAACTCTTGGGCTTAAGCAAATTCTCTTGCCTCAGCCTCCCAAGTAGCTGAGAATACAGACACCTACCACAATGCCTGGGTCCTTGGTAGTTATCTTAAGATGGTATTTAACTTAGAGTCAGCTCCTGATTTTCTGTCAATAGAGGGTACTAATACTATGGGTAATTCAAACCAATTGAGTTCTGTGCTGTTGATACACAATTTAGGGGTCTGTTAATTGATGTCAAATTTACTTTCCCTACATGTTGGGTTTAGCTTAATATTAAAATGAGCTTGAAATGTTGACTACTGATGGCTGATGAGAAAAAGATGTCTCAGAAGAGGAGTGGTGTTCTGTGGATTGTCCTAGATTGAGAGCATTTTAGTTGCTTTTATTGTGAGAAGTAATTACATTGTTATGGACTATTTCAGCTGCCGAGAATGGTGGTATTTTGCTTTGAATGCTAACTTGTATGAGATCAGACAGCAGAGGAAATGCTGTACCTGGGACTTTATGTTGCATCGTGCCCGTGATGCTGTGTCTTACACTGACAAGTATTTCAACAAGTTAAAAGGAGGCTTACTGTCTGCAGAGGACAAGGTGAGTATACTGTTTCTTGTCTTTATCCAGAGGATAAGAGCATTCTCTCAAAGGCTGAAGAAAATGGGATCTGTGAAGAAATTAAGTTCCTTGCCAGGGGGCATAATTTTACAGGACAGAATTGGTCTTACCAGAGTGAGACCTTAGCCAGAAGCATCCTATGCCCTCTGCTGACTGAAGAGAGCCAGGCCATGGGGTAGAAGGAAGAAAAGATGGCCATGGTCTCCCAGTGCCCTTAGGCCACAACCCCTCTTTCCTAGCTCTCTGTACAAGGCCTAGAGAGACTTTCTCATGTAGTCAGTCACTTATGCCTCTATGATCTTAATCCTAATTCTTTTCCTTTTGAAGTCTGTAACTAATCTCTTTAAACTTTAATTATATTTTCTGTAATCCTAGTTGACTTGATTGACCTTGGGATTTTGGTGGTAGAGACTAGGCAGGAGGGAGTTAAGTAGGTGGTAAAGACAAGCTCATATTTTAGTCAACTGGAAGGCTAGAAATCCTTAGAACCACCATTCCTGGAGTTCACACGGGAGACCCCACCCCTTCTCTAGCAGTCTGCCTCTTGTCTTCTAGGGAAAGGGAGTGGGAATTGCTTTGCACCTTGATTTGTTTAGGTTTTGTGAGCATCAGTTTTTTTTGGCTCAGATACTGTTTCTTAACTAACCATTTCTTTTTTTTTTTTTTTTTGAGACAGAGCCTCAAGCTGTCACCTTGGATAGAGTGCTGTGGCATCACAGCTCACAGCAACCTCCAATTCCTGGGCTCAAGCGAGTCTCTTGCCACCGCCTCCCAAGTAGCTGGGACTACAGGCACCTGCTGCAATGCCTGGACATTTTTTTGGTTGCAGCTGTCTTTGTTGTTTGGTGGGCTTGGGCTGGATTTGAACCCAGCAGCTCAGGTGTACGTGGCTGGCACCTTAGCCCGTTGAGCCACAGGTGTCGAGCCAACTAACATTTCTTTAGTAGACTTTCCCAAGCAAAAAGGAATATACTGTCCCACAGCACCTACTGCATGGTAACAAAGGGCAGTTCTGAATCCCTAGGGGTTCTCACCTTTCCTGCCAGCACCCTGAGGTCATGGCCCACTCACTTTTAATTCCTTTTTTCAGTAGTGTCAGACATGGTTATCTACATAGGAATCTTATGAAAAGGAAGGGATAAACCAGACAGTTTTTGAATGGTTTTCTTAAAGGTATAGGCAAAGGGCTTGGCGCCTGTGGCTGAGTGCTGCTGTATTCTGTTTCCCCTCTAGTCACCATTAGTCCCAGATACCATGAACCTTGTTAGTGATATTTTTGAGACCAAGTAAAACCTATTGGATTATATGGAAAAGCTGTTTAAAACAGAAACAGTAATCAGAGAACTATTTATCTCATTACTTGGCCCCCATTGGAAACGCTGGGTTCAGATAGTTCTTTTGCTGTACTTGTGGTGGTTTTGAAGGGTGTCCAGGCTCAGCACTTGTAGCTCAAGCATCGAGGGTGCCAGCCACATACGCTAGAGCTGGCAGGTTTGAATCCACCCCAAGCCTGCCAAACAACAATGACAACTACAACCAAAAAATAGCCAGGCATTGTGGTGGACTCTTAAGCCCAAGAGTTTGAGGTTGCTGCTAACTGTGACACCACGGCATTCTACCCAGGGTGACAGCTTGAGACTCTGTCTCAAAAAGAAAAAAAAAATGGTGTCCAGTATTTCTGGACCTATAATATCTGTTTTTTGTTTGTTTATTTTTGTTTTCACCAAAACAGGAAGAAATGTGTCGGATAGAAGAGGAACAGAGCTTTGAGGAGTTGAAAATTTTGCGTGAACTGGTTCGTGATCGATTTCATAAACAGGAAGAACTAGCAGAGGTGAGAAATCTTCTACAAGATTTGTTCAGACCCAGCACTCTTTTTATTTTTGAGACAGAGCCTCAAGCTGTCACCCTGGATAGAGTGCTGTGGCATTACAGCTCACAGCAACCTCCAATTCCTGGGCTTAAGCGAGTCTCTTGCCTCCACCTCCCAAGCAGCTGGGACTGCAGGCGCCCGCCACAACGCCTGGCCATTTTTTGGTTGCAGCCGTCGTTGTTTGGCGGGTCCGGGCTGGATTCGAACCCGCCAGCTCAGGTGTACGTGGCTGGCGCCTTAGCCCGTTGAGCCACAGGTGGCGAGCCAGAGACCCAGCACTCTTGAGTGCTACAGTTTTGATGTGCTTGTGTTTCTGTGGGGGACAAACAGCAGTTGGGGGCTTATCACAGCTTGCTTTTGTCCTTGGGAACTCATATTTGCTCATTTGTGATTGACAGAGTCTACGAGAGCCTCAATTTGATTCTCCAGGAGATTCTCCTGGAGACCCAGAACCTGGCGGGGGCAGTGGGATGCTGCAGTATCTTCAGTCCTGGTTTCCTGGCTGGGGGGGCTGGTACGGGCAGCAAAGTCCTGAAGGGAAAGTGGTAGAGGGATTGTCAGCAGAGCCGCACAAGCAGTGGATTCCTGAAGAGATCCTAGGTACTGTGGGAGCTGGCCTTCACTTACTTCATAAAAATCGATTTGTTGTCCATGCAACAGCGTGTGATATTTTTCAAATTTCACAAAAGCAGATACTTGGGAAATAGTTTATTTCATGTTCGTAGGGGAGGGGCTGAGAGGAGAACTGTTTTGGGAGATAACTCCATTTGGAACTCTGTTACTAAGTATGAATATTAGTATAGCAGTGATCGTAAGAGAACTAAATTTGTGCATGTTCAAAAATTTTACGCTAAAGTTTGAGTACCAGTCCAGAGCTACTGTTTAAATCTGTACTGTCCACTATGGTATCATAGCCACAGATGTCTATTTAAATTAATTAAAATGGAATACAAGTAATTATTAGGTTCCTGATTGCACTGGTCACATTAGCCCCATGTGCTCTGAGTGTTCTGTAGCCGCATGTGGTTAGTGGCCACTGTCTGGACTGGGCAGATAGAGACTGTTCACCATATTGCACAGTGCTGCTTTATACTGTACCTTATCATGAATCTTATCCTTCCTGGTTTGATAATAAGTAGATAAGAGCTCTTATAAAACAGTTAGGGTTGTGTTAAATTAGGGAGTAAATTGGTCACCCATGATTTTGGAGCTCTTCTTAAAAAAGGGAAAAATAGTTAAATAACATCATCATAACTGTGGTTAGTATGCCTGCTTGTGCTTTTTATATTCTTATGTGTTTTTTCATGTTTTTTTCTTGCTTATTTAGGCACCGATGAGTTTTTTGATCCGACTGCAGATGCCTCATGTATGAACACGTACACAAAGCGAGATCATGTCTTTGCCAAGTTGAATTTGCAGTTGCAACGAGGTACAGTGACCCTGCAACACAAGGAGCAAGGAACTCCTCAAATGAGTGAAAGTGCTTTCATGCAGCTCGAGTTTTCAGGTACTGCCCAGAAGAATTACCTGCTTCTGTTTTCTCTCTATGTTCTGTTGATTCTCATTATTTATAGTAGTTACAGAAAGTCACTGCAAAAATTGAATTAGTTAATACAGAGATATTGCTTCTAGGGGATGTATAGGATTAGGTCCATTTGCGCCTCTGATCATACATTGACTAATACTTAACCTTATTTTTTAATAAGGTTACTATATGTATACGGTAGATATATACATAAACACACACACAAATTATCCTTGACTTATGATAGTTTGATTTATGATTTTTTTTTGTGTGTGTGTGTGTGTGTTTCTGGCCGGGGCTGGGTTTGAACCCACCACCTCTGGCATATGGAGCTGGCACCCTACTCCTTTGAGCCACAGGTGCTGCCCCATTTGTATCTAATATTTTTGAAATATTTCAAGGCATTCAAATGCCTTTCACGGAACTGTATCAACTCTTACATGTTTGTCTTTCATAGATGTAAAACTTCTGGCAGAATCTCTTCCTCGAAGAAATTCCTCCCTGCTTTTAGTCCGACTGGGTGGATTATTTCTTCGAGACGTGGCTACAGAAGGAACTATGTTTCCTCTTCTGGTTTTCCCTAATCCTGTATGTATAACACTGGGTTGGCTAATACATCCAGGGTATTGGAGAATTGTGGTCTGTTTTAGGTAAACAATAAGTAATATTAACCTAATTTATTCTGACATTGGGTCATCTTGAGACAGATAGGCTAGGATTAAAAAGTTTTTTGAATTTGTTAGAAAATGTTCATGAGATTTATGGCTTTTTTCCACTTGTGTTGTAGCCACCTTGGTATAATTTGCTTTGATCTGGAAGAAAATGCCATAATCACCACTGTTTCTTACATATAACGGTCAATGTTTGAATTTCTTCTGTATTTGACATTTTCATGCATTCTGACCTGTAGTCACTAATAAGAAATGTCATCTTTTCAGGGCTCCAAAGAGAAATCATCTCAAGTTGTCTATATACTAATTTTTCATTTTTTGAGACAGAGCCTCAAGCTGTCGCCCTGGGTAAAGTGCTGTGGCATCATGGCTCACAGCAACCTCCAGCTCCTGGACTCAAGTGGTTCTCCTACCTCCACCTCCCAAGTAGTTGGGACTATAGGCGCCTGCCACAATGCCTGTCTATTTTTTGGTTGCAGCTGTCATTGTTGGTTGGTGGGCCCGGGCTGGATTCGAACCTGCCAGCTCAGGTGTATGTGGCTGGCGCCTTAGCCGCTTGAACCACAGGAGCCGAGCCACTATTTTTATTTTTTTTGAGACAGAGTCTCACTTTTGGTAGAGTGCCGTGGTGGTGTTACAGCTCACAGCAACCTCAAATTCCTGGGCTTAAGTGATTCTCTTGCCTCAGCCTCCTAAGTAGCTGGGTATATAGGCATTGGCCACAACGCCAGCTATTTTTTTTCATTGTAGTTATTATTGTTTTTAGCCGTCCATGGCCGTGTTCGAACCCACCAGCCTTACCCACTAAGCTATGGGTGCTGCCTCTATATAGTAATTTTTACATATAATATACTGTATTTTTTTTTTTTTTTGGTAGAGACAGAGTCTCACTTTATCGCCCTTGGTAGAGTGCTGTGGTGTCACACAGCTCACAGCAACCTCCAACTCCTGGGCTTAGGCGATTCTCTTACCTCAGCTTCCCAAGTAGCTGTGACTACAGGCGCCCGCCATGAAGCCTGGCTATTTTTCTGTTTTGCATTTTGGCTGAGGCCAGGTTTGAACCCACCACCTTCGGTATACGTGGCCAGCGCCCTACTTGCTGAGCCATAGGCGCCTCCCTATAATATACTGTATTAATGATGAGATTTTTGGTCTTAGGAAGCTGGTAACATATGGTCCAAATAATTGACTATTTAGCCATTTATTTTATCCATAGTTTTTTTCTTTCTTTCTTTCTTTTCGTTCTTTTTTTTTTTTTTTTTTTTTTTTTGAGAGAGAGTCTCACTTTGTCGCCCTTGGCTGAGTGCTGTGGCGTCACAGCTCACAGCAGCCTCCAGTCCTTGGACTTAGGTGATTCCCTTACCTCAGCCTCCCAAGTAGCTGGGACTATAGGTGCCCGGCACAACGCCTGGCTATTTTTTTGTTGCAGTTTGGCCAGGGCCGGATTCGAACTTGCCACCTTCAGTATATGGGGCTGGCACCCTACTCACTGAGCCACAGGCACCGCCTTAATCCATACTTTTTTTATGGAAGAGATGAGGGAAAGGTTGTGGGGACAGCAGTCTGAAAATTTGGAAAGTTAGACATGTTTGTTATTTATTTCGCAATCATTCATTAAGCATGCTGAGTGCAAAGTAGCACACTGTAAATACAGAGAAACAGACATGTTCTTACTAGATTGGGAAAAAGGCACAAAACTGAACAAGTCTGCAAGTATTGAGTAATTCGATTCAGTGAGTTTTGATTCAGTTCTGCTAAGTGAGAGTAAGGCTAAAAAGATACAGTGAATTGTCTCTTCTTACGTGGACATTTATGCATTTTTTTCTGGTTTGTGTTTAATAGCAAAAAGAAGTTGGCAGAGTCTCACAATCTTTTGGCCTTCAAACCACATCTGCAGACAGAAGTGATCATTACCCAGGTAATTTGTTGTGTGTTCTTCAAACTAGTCCTTCAAGTTACTGTTATTATAGATTAGTAGTCTTTGATGAATAGTAAAAGAGGGTGGGTGGCGCCTGTGGCTCAGTGGGTGGGGGCACTGGGCCCCATATACCAAAGGTGGCAGGTTTAAACCCAGCCCTGGCCAAATGGCAACAAAAAAATTAGTCAGGTGTTGTGGCGTGTGCCTATAGTCCCAGCTGCTTGGGAGACTGAGGCAAGAGAGCTGGGGCCGGGTTAAGCCCAAGAGCTGGAGGTTGCTGTGAACTGTGATGCCATGGTACTCTACTGAGGGCGACAGAGTGAGACTCTGTCTCTTAAAAAAAAAAAAAAGAAAGAAATAGTAAAAGAGGGAATTCTTCCTGCTTGTTGTTTTTTCTTTCTTTTTTTTTTTCTGGAGACAGAATTTTACACTGTCGCCCTTGGTAGAGTGCCATGGCATAAGAGCTCACAGCAACCTCAAACTCTTGGGCTTAAGCAGTTCTCTTGCCTCAGCTTCCTGTGTGGCTGGGACTACAGGTGTCCCTCACAATGCCCGGCCTTTTTTTTTGTTGCTGTTGTCATTGTTGGTTAGCTGGCCCAGGCTGGGCTCGAACCTGCCAGCCTCAGTGCATGTGCTGGCACCGTAACCACAGTGCTATGGGCGCCAAGCCAGTGCTTCCTGCTTTGTACATAGTGCTTTGCTGTGTGGATCTGCCTTGGACTTAGAGACAGTTTAGTGTTCTCTCTGTGGAATTGTGAACCTGGGACTACCTGGGGCAGCTTTGCAGGGCCTACAGATCCTTTGCGGGGTGTCCACAGTAGGAGTCAATACAACAGCTTTATGATTCCTGTTGAAAATTAAAGAATCAGTTCTTTTTTTTTTTTGTAGACAGTCTTACTTTATCACCCTTGATAGAGTGCCGTGGCGTCACACAGCTCCCAGCAACCTCCAACTCCAGGGCTTTAAGTGATTATCTTGCCTCAGCCTCCCAAGTAGCTGGGATTACAGGCGCCGGCACAACGCCTGGCTGTTTTTTTGTTGCAGTTTGGCCAGGGCTGGGTTTGAACCAGCCACCTTCGGTATATGAGGTCGGCGGCCTGCCCACTGAGCCACAGGTGCTGCCCAAAGAGTCAGCCTTGATAGGCTCTATTTGAAAGTTGTGCATAAAAATATGCATAAACTAATTAGAAAATGTCTTTTTTCCCCAGAATTCCTTATGTTGTCAATAGTAAGGTAATTGTTTCTGCTGTTTCATTTTCTTTTTCCTGTTCTTTTGTTTAGCTGCAGACCCAGATAATCCTGTTTTTGAGATGCTGTATGAGAGAAATCCAGCACACAGCCATTTCGAGAGGCGGCTCAATGTTAGCACGAGGCCCTTGAACATCGTATACAATCCTCAGGCTATTAAGAAAGTAGCAGACTTTTTCTACAAGGGAAAGGTTCATACCTCAGGTTAACTTTTTCGTTTGTTTGATCTTATGTTACTTTTTAAAAACATCTTATTATTTCTGGTGTTTTAGATAAAAGTTGTTACACGTTTAAATGACCTGAAAATGATAGAAAAGGCCTGCAGAGTAAGTGGCTAGGGTTGTCCTGTCCTGTTATTAAAACATGGTAGATGTCCATGGACAGTGTTTTTCCAAAAGAAATCTGTATCCTTAACTATTTTCTCTTTATTTGGAATGTGTTTTTTGTATTTCCTATTCCATTAAAATGGTGTTTTCCTTGGTACCCAGAAAATTTTAGATCAGTGAACTGAGGAGAAATGTTCAAGAATTTCCTCTAGGTGACAGGAACAGTGGTCTCTTTCAGTTGCTTGATGCAGCATTAAATATTGCAAAGCTCTAAATATCATCATTGATTTTATTTATGCCTCCCTTTGTTTCCAAGAAAGATTTGAGATAGTAGTTACAAAAACACTCTTACTGACAGGAAAATTTATAAAACAATAGTGTTCTCTTATGTGCTTCCCCTCCCTCCTCCATTATTACAATGAAGATGTTTTAGATTTTAATCCAGTTTTTGAGTCTTTTCATGTAAATAGTAGCCATAAATGCCATGGTTTTATTGCTCTGTCACTGATAAAATATAGAAGTCATTTAGAAGTCACTTTCTTCTAAATTCTATTTGTTCTTTCAACATAATGTCCTGCTTTTTAAGAATTTTTTTTTTTTTTTTTTGTAGAGACAGAGTCTCACTTTATCACCCTCGTTAGAGTGCTGTGGTGTCACACAGCTCACAGCTCACAGCTTTCTTGCCTCAGCCTTCCAAGTAGCTGGGACTATAGGCGCCTGCTCCAATACCCAGCTATTTTCTTGGTGTCACATGACTCACAGCAACCTCCAACTCCTGGGCTTAGGTGATTCTCTTGCCTCAGCCTCCTAAGTAGCCAGGACTACAAGCCCCTGCCATAACACCCGGCTACTTTTCTGTTTTTGCAGTTCGGCTGAGTCCAGGTTTAAACGCGCCACCTTCAGTATATGGGGCCGGCACCCTACTTGATGAGCCACAGGTGCCGCCCTAGAATTTTGAAATTCTCAAAATTTCTGGAATCTTTCAGAAAATGGTTTAAGAGATTCTGGTAACTTAGGTACCATTCTTTCATGTATCTCCTTTTCTCTGATGGCTGTCCACTAGTCCACTAGCCATCTTTGCTTCATTCCTGTTGATCCTAGGTTTTTTTTCCCCCATTTGGAAGATGGGGTCTTGCTTTGTCACTCAAGCTGGAGTGCAGCTACTCAATCATAGCTCATTGCAGCTTCAAAATCCTGGGCTCGAGGAGGCTTCCCACCTCAGCCTCCTGGGTAGCTGGGACTACTGGTACACATGCCCAGCTAATTAAACAATGAGGTGGGATCTTGCAACACTGCCCAGGTTGGTCTCCAACTCCTAGCCTCAGTGATCCTCCTATCTTGGCACCTTGGCCCCTTGGCCCCTTGGCCTTCCAAAGTGCTGGGATTGTAGGTGTTAGCTGTTGTGCCTGGCCTTAACCCTTGTTATGCCAGGTTATGTTGGAGTGAGGAACTGTTGTTACTGATTGTTTTTTACCTTTGGTGGAATTCTTGGTGAGACTAGACATAGCTTTTATATTCAGCCAGCCATTTGAAAATTCTGATTTCTCTGTATATTTCTTTCTTTCTTTTTTTTTTTTGAGACAGAGCCTCAAGCTGTCACCCTGGGTAGAGTGCTGTGGCATCACAACTCACAGCAACCTCCAATTCCTGGGCTCAAGCGAGTCTCCTGCCTCCGCCTCCCAAGTAGCTGGGACTACAGGCGCCTGCCAAAACACCTGGCCATTTTTTTTTTTTTGGTTGCAGCCGTCATTGTTGTTTGGTGGGCCTGGGGTGGATTCGAACCCGCCAGCTCAGGTGTATGTGGCTGGCGCCTTAGACCATTAAGCCACAGGCACCGAGTCTCACTGTATATTTCTTATCTTGCAGGTTTTGGTTATCAGTCTGAACTTGAGTTGAGAGTGGCTGAAGCTGCCCGAAGACAGTACAACAAACTGAAGATGCAGACTAAGGCAGAAATCCGACAAACTCTTGACCGTTTGCTAGTTGGTGATTTCATTGTAAGTGGGCATAGACAAGTACTCCCTAGGGCTTGGGGAATTAAGAGGCATTCTGTCAAGTTCTCTGTCTACTGTAGATAGGGTCCTTGTAACAACAATTATACAGTTAAGTAAACTGAAAATACGAAACTCTTATCTGTCATAACATAAAATCTCATGTGTTTTGCAATCAAGGTTTAATTAAAGAAAGAATGATTGAGTATCCTGTTTCTTCCTTGTTCTAGTCTGGAATTACTTCTTTCTTTTTTTTTTTTTGAGACAGAGCCTCAAGCTGTTACCCTGGGTAGAGTGCTGTGGCATCACAGCTCACAGCAACCTCCAATTCCTGGGCTCAAGGGATTTTCCTGCCTCCACCTCCCAAGTAGCTGGGACTACAGGCGCCTGCCACATGCCCGGCCATTTTTTGGGTTGCAGCTGTCATTGTTTTTTGGCAGGCCTGGGCTGGATTCAAACCCAACCTTAGCCGCTTGAGCCATAGGCGCCGATCCTGGAATTACTTTTAAAACTCATTTTTGTTCCATTTTCCATACCTGATATTTTGTACGTTTCACTTAAGAGTGTCCATTGTTCACTTACTGTCATCAGAAAAAAAACAACTAGAAAGATGCCCCAGCTTCTATTGCAGGGTATGATGATGCCTTGTGATGCCAAGTGACCTGTGACACCAAGTTCTGAGGACTCAGTCCAGAGAAACAGTTTTTCAGTATGGCACGGAGCTGTACTTTCAAGATTCAGCAGCAGGTGGAGCAGTTAGAAAGAGTGTGGCTTCTTTTGGATAGTGCAGAGCCAGTTGTAGGTGTCAGGAATGGCAGAAATGTTCAAAGTAAAATGCTTAGGATTGCATAGTGTAGGATGGAGAATTAGTCTTGTTTTTTGTTTGTGTGTGAGTGTTTTAGTACAAATTATGTGACAATTAGTATCCCCTTAAAAGATGTTTCTTCTTCTTTTTTTTTTTTTAGAGACAGAGTCTCACTTTATCACCCTTGGTAGAGTGCTGTGGCATTACACAGCTCACAGCAACCTCCAACTCCTGGACTTAGGCGATTCTCTTGCCTCAGCCTCCTGAATAGCTGACACTATAGGCTCCCGCCACAATGCCTAGCTATTTTTTTGTTGCTTTTTGTCTGGGGCCAGGTTTGAACTTGCAACCTCTGGTATATGGGATTGGAGCACTACTCCTTTGAGCCAAAGGTGCTGCCACCGCTGCCGTGTTTTTGTTGCAGTTTAGCTGGGGCCCGGTTTGAACCCGTCACCCTCAGTATATGGGGCCGGTGCCCTACTTACTGAGCCACAGGCGCCACCCGACCTCCCCATTTTAAACATTTGCCTTTAATGTCTCAGATCTTCAAGTATTTGAATCTACTTTCATCTTAGACTTTTTCTTTTCTTTTCTTTTCTTTTCTTTTTTTTTTTTTTTTTGAGACAGAGCCTCAAGCTGTCACCCTGGGTAGAGTGCCATAGCATTACAGCTCACAGCAACCTCCAATTCCTGGGCTCAAGCGAGTCTCCTGCCTCTGCCTCCCAAGTAGCTGGGACTACAGGCGCCTGCCACAACGCCCGGCTATTTTTGTTTGGGTTGCAGCCGTCATTGTTGGTTGGCGGGCC
>CAUYON010206921.1:0-10909 GCA_963573935.1 Arctocebus calabarensis | reverse complement strand
CTGCCGCTTTAGCCTTCCTCAGGGTGTCCAGAAGCCTCACGCTGTCTCCCTGTGTCCCCAAAGGGAAGTTTCTGGGAAGATCCCACCTGGCAGAGATGCCTGAAGTCCTCTCTCCCCAGTCTCACTGTGCCCAGCCGCAAGGAAGCTGTTAGTCGTCCGCCATCTTGCTCCACCCCCTCATTATTTGAGTATTAACAGAGCATACTTGACCCTAGAATTGTTATTATCAATATTTGCTTACTGATCTGTTAGCTTCCTTTCTGGTTGCACTGTAAGTGTTGTTACATGTCGGTGAAAATATTTCAGATTGTATATAAAACCAACACATTGTACCCCATTATTACATTTATGTACACAACCATGATATAATAAAAAATAAAGAATAAAAAAAAAAGAAATGTTGAGCAATGAGATATGGGAATGAAGGATGGGTTTAAATGGTCAATAACATTCACATAATATAAGTCAGAAATGCAACCAGCAAGACAGAAACTCCTGCATTTGAAACAAATAAAATTTCACATGGGGAACTTGTTATATAAATGACAGAAAGCTAAGAAACCACATAGAGCAGCCAGGTGGTGCCCTGGGGACCAGCAGCTGGACCCTGGCTGGGGACAAAGCAAGGTTGGCTCTAGCTGGGGAGAGGTCTCGGGGAAGAAGTGAGAAGCTGGCAGAACTGTCCAGGGGGCATGCACACAGAAGTGTTTTCCACTGGGCAGCCAGAGGCCAGCTGAGAGGGGAACTGGGAAGAATACAGGCTGTAGGGCCCAGCTGCCCTGGAATAGAGAACAGAGCAGGAAAAATATTAGAATAGTCATGGGGAAGATGTGTTGAGGACTGTCCGACTTAGGAGTGAATTACACTGGCGTGGAAGTGATTGTTTCTAATGTTTATTGGAAGTTGTGACAAGTTTGGTGTGGTAGGCAAACATAAGTCCTTAAAACATCTTTATAAGAGTTCTATAAATGATTTAACTGCAGTTTGCGGAGTCTAGTTCCTGGTTAAAAATCTACGGTAATTTTTTCAGACCCAGCCAAGGGCAATTAAAAATGTCTTCCTGGCCGGCCTCCAGGGGAACCTGCCCTCCCCATGTCAGGTCAATTGTGTTGCATCTCTTGGAGGGAGATGCCGCCATAGACCCAGGCCCCCTGGCTGCCAGCCATGCTCTTTGTACACTTACATCCTAGGCAGCCTTTATTCTTAGGTCTGCTTCAGCCTCTTCTGCTGAGGCCTCCCTGCTGGGGTGAGGGTAGACAGGGGATGCTGGGGATACATCTCCCTGTGGTTCCTCAGTTCTCAGTGCTTTCCACTCAGAACGCTTCCTCGATCCCAGGTCCATAAAACAGATGGAGCCTTTGTTTGTTGCTTTCTTAACAGACAGACACCACCCATGAATGCAGGGACCCACCTGGCCTCTTCACCAGCATCCTATGGATGAAGATGGCACTGGGAAGTGGAGCTTTCTCCAGCTTTATCTGAGCAGGAGCTTGCCTGTCATCTCACCGGTCATCCGCCCTGCCCTCAGCTCCTGGGTTTGTCCAGCTGTGAGTGAAGATGGGGCCAGCTGTCTTCTTCCCCTGGCTTTCCTGGCCATTCCTCATGGGCAGCAGGTCTGAGAGGGCTGACTTCCATGACGGAGGCCTCCTCTTTACCTAGGGTTGTAGGAGCACCTCCTCGTGTTAGAACATCTAAACATTTTCAGTCTGCAGTTAAAGACTGAAGTAGGATTTATTTCATCAACTCAGTTCTTGCACATAGGAATTACTTATTGAAAAGAAATATAGAGAGTTATCCAATGAATGAATTTCAGATGTTGATATTATGAAGCCACTACGTAGCTAATCAAAATAAACAAGACACAGAGGACTTGAACTACTTTTGAATGCTGTTATTTTTTCTTTTATTCTACTATGAATAACATTGACATTATGAGATGACACATAGTCTTAAAAAATAAGGAAGCTATATTATGAATATCTGACTCAAAAGAACGTGTGGGTTGTCTAGTTTATTCTCATTTTCATCAGGCTAAACTTTTTCTGGCTTCTAAAATCCAGGAAATAGTATCAGCTTTCCAGGTGAGGCAAAGCTTTGGGCTCTGTACAGTCCTGCCCCACCTTCCTTTCTTTTCTTTCTATTCAATTTCTAGTCCTGGGCGGCACCTGTAGCTCAAGGAGTACGGCGTCGGCCCCGTATACTGAGGTTGGCGGGTTTAAACCCGGCCAAAAACTGCACATAAATAAATAAATAAATAGATAAATTTCTATTCCTTACATCACCAGATTTTGAGGATGTAATTAGGTAATTAAGTGTTTTGGTTTGGAACATCACTTGTTGGACTAAAGAATGCACAGATCAGGAGATGCAAACATGAGCTTGTGGGTGGTCTCCACAAGGCCTTTCTTTTCCATTTTGCTTAATTAGATTCCTAAGAAGTTGTAAGCAAGATTTTCAGCAGATAAACTGTGAGGCAGATGAGTGCCTTAGGAAAATTGATGGTTGACTGTGCTAGGTTGTGCTATTGCAGGAAACAAAGAAAATTTCCTGTAGGGAACATGTTACACAGGTGATGAAAAGCTAAGAAACCAAATGGAGCCCGAGGCACTGTAAGGATCAGCAAACAGCAGGAGCTGGAGGGCCAGGCAGGCACTGTCATTCACAGCCTGCATCTCAGGGCAGGAGCTGGGAATGTGTCACAGACACCCGACAGGTGGGGCCTCAGTGGCTGCCTGGGCATCCCTCAGCCAGCCAACAACTAATCTTAACCATCACAAACCTAAGAGGCATATAGGCTAGAATGCTTTTGTAGGCATTATTTTTTCTATTCAAGAATGGGTCTCTTGATTAAAACAACCAGGTATAAATATGAATAGCAAAGGAGACCACTTTCAATGCAAGATTTAAAAGAAATCCTCCCAGTGGTTCTATTCAGTAACTCTATTGTTATCTCCTCTTGGAGATGATTCTGTGATTCTTCTCCTCCTGTGACAGAAACTCCAGTTTCCCCCACTATGGCTAGTTCCTCATAAGCAGATGTCAGGGGGATTCTTGCTACTTTCTGTTCATCTTTGGAAAGGTTTGCTTTGTTTATTCAAAGTAACATCAGCTGAAGAAGCTTGAAAGGTTCTTATTTCAGACACCAAAGGAGCGAGCGGGAGAGCTCCACTCGGAGACTCTGCCCATGTTCCTCCAGAGGGTTTATTTGAACACTTAGGAGATACTCCACCCTTGATTGTATCTTCTTTTTGGTGGCCATTAAAAAAAAAGTACAAAGAAAGAGACTTTGCTTTAAATCCTTGAACCTTTTTGCATAAATATTTGATTTTGGAAACTCCAAATGACTATTTTTGGCTTTGGCTTCTTTGCCCCTCCTAGCCCACCTCTACAGATTCCCCAAGTACTCTCCGAACACCTGCCCACGACTGGTGCTCCTCTACTTAGGATGGGGCTATGTCCTGATAAACCCATGATAAGTTGAAAATATTATAAGCTGAAAATGTATTTTAATACACTCAACCTTCCAGATATCTTAAGTTATCCTGGCATGCCTTAAACATGGTCAGAACACTCACATCCCCCTGCAGTTGGGAAAAATCATTGAATGCAAAGTGTGTTGCATAATAAAGAGTTGAATATCTCATGTTATTCATTGAAAGCTGTGCTGACAGGGAAAAACAGAATGGTTATGTAAAAACCAGTACTTGAAGTACTGTTTCAAGTGAAATAGTGAAGTGATGGTGCATTGCTTTTTCATCATCATAAAATCAAAGAATCTTAACTGTAACCACCATAAGTTGGAGACTGTCTGTACTACTATTATTCTTTGTTACAACCCTCAGTCAGGAAGTTTAATGAGATTAAAAATGAAAAAGATGTAAATTTTATTTTTTACAGAGATTTTGCACTACTGCACTACTAAAGAGGCAGTGCTTATGTGCTCATGAAGCAGGAAGCTGAGTGGCACAGTGAACATCTTTGCTGCCACTTTGGATCCAACTTTTTCATCCTACATTTATGGCACCAGATGCTGCTTTAAAGATTTAAAGAAAAAAGGTCTTGTTCTCGTGGAGTTCACAATCTCATAAAAACACAGATATGTGAACAAATATGCTCATGGAAAGCCACCTTGGCAACCTCCTGGTAGGGGATGAATGGTAACTAATTCTGCCTCTAAGGGCAGGGGGCGTCGGAGGGCTGGATGTCAGAGCTGTGTTTGGAAAGATGGAGAAAATAAACTCTCATTCTTTGCTTTTCGTAGGCCAGGGGCAAGTCTCCCTGCACCGTTCCTCCTCCTGCCCTTTGCATGACTGGCCCCTTCTCAGCCCTCAGGTCTCAGTGAGCATCTGACTCCTTCCCTGACAGCCTCTCTGCAGAGGCCGTGTCCCCCACCAGCTCCCAGCTTGGAATCACCGTGAGATCTGTTAGCACATAGGGGGTGGTTTTGAGCTTCTCTCCCACAAGACGATAAGTGTCCTAAGGATAGGAATCTCATCTCTTTGGGCTGTAGAAGTCGGCATTAAGTAAATATTTGTTGAATTATCATATGCATGCAGCTTTTACTATGAGAATAAGGAAAAACTTGAACTTTGCTGTTGACATAGGGATGACATCCTATGATTTATTAGTTACATATAGTCACTGATGTAATTCCTTATAAGATAAACAAAAATAGATTTTTATAAATGTACACATGCTACATTTGGATAATGTATGAGGCTCCATATTAACAATTCAAAGTTGTAGGGAATTTTAATTTTGTTCTTGACTAGAAAGCATTAAAAAGCTTTTTTTTTTTTTTCATTTCACAGATTGGTAAATATCTTTCATTGGCTATTTTCTACCCCATTTAGTCTAAATTTCTCCCATCAATATTGAAAGCTCTCTCGAACACAACCTCTCCTCTGTCTGAACTTACTTTCTGGTATTCTGTAGTGTGTAGCTCACAGGTTAGACAGGTCTTTTTGGGTTCTCACATGCCGAGTTCACACTGGGAACTTTTTTCTCATTCTTTGCCTTTGCGGACTTTGGCTAAAGTCTCTTCTCGGCTCAACTTCTCTCTTCCCCGCTCCCTGGCTGCAGGAGTCCCGGTGGCCTCTGCTTCTCTGAACACCTCATGCATCTGTGGCTCACCGCTCAGCTCTCTCCTGTCCTGTGGTGATCAGTGTGGGTTTGTGTGTATTAGACTTATCTGCTCACCTGATTAATCACAATTTCCTTATCCACAAAGTAGAGCTAATGCACCTGTCACAGAGGAAAGAGAGAAAACACTACCAACAGCTGGCAGGGCAGAAATGCTGGTTCCCTCTGATTCTGTTTCCGCAGCAGCAGCTCAGGGCTGTGCAAGTTGCTTAAGAAATGGAATTTGGCTGATTGCTGGTGGGGGGTGGCCAAGATGTAGTGTGTGGAAGCACTGACGTAAGTGCAGAGAGTGTGCTGCCTCTGAGATTAAGGAGAAAAGTTTTATTTTCTCTATTCTATAACCCAGGTAGGATACAGAAGGTAATTTTGCCATTTTGCTCATGAAGAAAAGAGTTTGGAAAAGATATGAACCATTAGTTCTACATTTGTGTGAAAAATATTTTGATAAAACTTTATTCTTGTTAAGTCTGGCACTGGACCAAGTCTCTTAGAAATACAAGAGAAACTCGCTAGGTACCCAACCATATTTACTTCATGAAAATCAAGGTACCAACTTGGGGACCACAGGGAATAAAAGACATTGGACATTGAGAACCAGGCAGGTCAGATGACCAGAGGTTGTTTTCAGGACCTTCTCCCGCTGAGCTTCTTGGCCCCTTTTCACATGTAGGACTGCACCACATATACCCACAGACACATGCATGTACACACACACAGATACACACAAACAAATATGCACACACAGACCTGTGCACATCCACACACGCAAATAGGTGCACACCTCACTTGCCTCCTCAGTGCAGGGACAGGTCCTGGCCACCAGGTGTCACTGAGTAAACTGTGGTGGAGATAGTGCTGGGCCGGGGCTGACTGGGTGGCCCTGCCAGGAGCTGTCACTGCACCACTTTCTGGATGACCTTTAATGAAAACAGAGCTGCCAACGTAGCTTGACAGCAAATTTTATTAGTAACAGAAAATCCATCGTAAGGCTCAATACAGAATTGCACCGATTAGTTTCTCTTATCGTAATGGTCACAGTGAAAACAGCTAAAGAAAGAATCAAAAACTGTGTACTTCTCTGGGCCCCGGTGAACTGGCGGGAAAGGGCAATCTGAGATGGGGCAAGTCTTCCTCTGCACAAGCATTTCAGAGAGGGCAGGGTCATTTGACTACAGGCTAACAAAGGTTTTTCTCTCAAAAGCAGGTGGACGTGGAACCTAATTCTTCAGTTTGTGTGGTGTATGGGAGAAATCAGATGAGCATTATGTTCAAATTCACCTCTATGCTTCCGTGCGTAGCTAGATCAATTACATCATTCCCTCCTGTGTAACCTGCACACTTACTGAGTCTTAAATACGCATTCTCATGACAACAGGTCCTTCAACAAAGGCAGTCTGCACATTTTGAAAATCAAAAGGAATTTGGCTAAAAGGTCTGTAGTATAATGTGGTGCGTGCCTGCAGAACCTACTATGTCAAGACTGCAGGCATTTTGCAAAGGCTGAGACTTTCAAGGGGGCACATTTCTGCAAAAGGAGTCGCCTCACTAATGTTATTTAGTTGTTATGATATAACTCATACTGGAGTCTCACACAAAGAGAGGGCATGGAAGTGGCTCCTGCTTCTTGGAATCATTCAGGGGTGTCCAACCCGTGGCCTGCAGACTACATGAAGATTATTTGAAGACTGTTTTGCTTATCTGTAGTGTTAGATGTTGCAAAAATTATGCATGGACTTTTTCTTGTTCTTTTTTTTTTTGCTCATCAGCTTTCATTAGTGTTTGTGTATTGAATGTGTGATCTAAGAACTATTCTTCTAGTGTATGGCAGAAAAGAAAACAGGGTGGATGTCTGATCGTCAGACTTCTAGTTTGGTAATAGCTTGATAAGAGAGCTTCCTACTTATAATCTACAAAAATGGGTTTTGGTCTATTTAAGCAGAAAAGAGAATTACTGGGGAGATAGTGGGAAGGTTGGCTACCAAGGCTCTGAAGATCGGCTACACCAGAGGCCACCAGGCCTGGGGTCCTGCCTCCCTTCACCTTGTAGGAACATCTCAGAAGGACACTGCCGCAGTGCTCAGGGGTCTCAGAGCTGACCGCTGGCATTGACTTCTGAGAGGCTGCTGCCCTGGCATCACCTTGAAGAGTCCTTTGCTGTCCTGGTCCACTCAGCATGAAAGCCTGTGAGCAAGGATCTAATCCACGGAGGCCGGGTTGTGGGCCTTTGCCCTCCAGCCTGGACAGCAGTGCCTGGATTCTCAGTTTCCACAATGAGAGACTGGTTGGACTATGAAACGGAGATTGGCCCAGCCCTGGGGGAGAAGCTTGGATAACTAGTCAGCTATAGTGCCCCAGATATTTACCTCAAAGTGTAGGCTCAGATTGGAAATTGGGAACCATTTGTGGATGGACTTAGAAAGGTGCTGGGTGAATTTGTACTTGAGAGGTATGGAGTGTATCAGTGCATTGATGAGCCGTTCATTTATAAGTGCCAGTGTTCAGGGCATATCCAAGTGGCCAGCTAGATGTGCTCTCACTGTTCCTACTGCACCCTGAGACCCTGTGTGTCAAAGACGCTCTTGCTTCTGTGTGGCTGTGTGCTGGGGGCTGCTCCTGGCCTCTGTCTGCCACAGGCTCACATGCTTGATGGCCGTCACACACAGCGTCCTGCAGGAGCCCCGGGCAGCTGGTGGCCCGACCTCCACTTTTGCCAGCTATCTGCTAAGGGCTGCTTCCTTGGAAGCCTCTGGGAGGCTCTCAAGCTCAATTAAATCAGAATTTCTGGGAGGGTCCCAGGCTCTGGACTTCACAAAGCTTCCAGACAGGCTTTATGGTTAAAAATCCATTAAGTACTTATTGAGCCCAGAGCTGTTGTGGAGGCCACTTCTGGTGATGGGAAGTGGCTCCGGACATCTCAGCGCCTCCCCAGCATCTGACCCTGACCTTCCACTTCCTTCTGTTGCTCTGTCTGAGCTTCCTGCCCACCCTCCCCTTCCATGGTCGTGCCTGACCTTAGGGTCTCTGCTGAGAGCAACTCGCTTTCTGAATCTTCGCTCAGCTCTTCCTGTTTATGTTAGTCTCTTCTGAAAGCTGTTGTCATGCTGACCTTCATTTTACCACTTACTTCTGTCCCTTCCCTCATTTCCACTGTCCACCATTCACTCTGTGGACATTGAACTCTGGGCAGACATGCACGTTGGTGTGCAGAAACGGTCAGTGCAGATTGTGCCTTTAAGAAGGCTCACGTCCTTCCCATGGTTTGTACCTTAGTGACTGGACTGTACGATGTTTGATGGGGAGTTGGTTTATGCCTCCTGCGGATTTCATAGCCCAGTATACAGACCCATGTCTACTCAATCAATTTTTTAAGCTGTTTATAGTATGGTTGGCCTAACAATTGAAAACTTACTTCTCAGCAACAGAATATTTTTCTTTAGATGCTTAAATGGAGATGATACTGTACACAACTTTTATGTTTCTTAGCCAATAACAGCACAGGTGATAAAAGAAAAAGGTGACAACACAGACAAGTTTAGGGAGGAAAGCCAAAGAGAATTTTATTGCTATCTGTAAAACTTACAGCTACAATTTCACTAGTGTTTTCATGTACCTGGCCCCGTGTAAGTGTTTATGTACATCCTGCCTGTGACCTTCATGGAAACCCCAAGAGGTAGGTGTTGTCATTCCTATTTTATAGCTGAAGATAAAGAGGCTCAGTGGTGATGGACAAACACAATTACATTCTTTTTTTTTTGCAGTTCTTGGCTGGGGCTGGGTTTGAACCCATCACCTCCAGCATATAAGGCCAGTGCCTACTCCTTTGAGCCACAGGTGCTGCCCCACAATTACATTCTTAATGGCAGAACTGAACTTTAGCTCCAAGTGGCATGTGCTTTTTCATGTTGGTGTATGAGTGACTTGAAATCCTTTACTCTGCATGGAAAGAGGAGAGAACCAGCCCTGGAGAGCCGTGTTGGAGACACTCTGGTCCAAAGGAGCTGCAAGAAATGACTGGTCATAGATGGGCGGAGTGAGAGTGAAAGGATGGGGAATGGGCACATCTGGGGTAAAACACACTAGACCAGCAGTTCTCCACCTGAGGGTCCCAACCCCCTTTTAACAATGAAAATACATTGTGGCATTAGGAAGGTTGAGAACCCCTGCCCTAGAAGAAATTGTGAGAAATCAGCCCCTGATTTACAGAGGATGTTATTTCTGTGCAGGTGGGTGATTTTTGAAAAAAATTACCTGCTGTTTGTTGTTACCCCTCGTCCCCTCTGTGAGACACTTGGAACAGACACCTGCTCTTTTACTGACGTGTGTGTGTAACTTTCATTGTCACGTTTAGCAAGACCTGCCCTGTGGAGAGGACAAATTAGATTCATACCCATGCCTCCGAGAGGCTGCTTCTCCAGGTAGCTGCTGGGAAGCTGTCTGGACACATGTGTTTTCCCTCTGGCTTGACCCTCACATTTCCAGGGAGGGAAGCATGACTCCGCACTGACTAAAACTTGTCACCAGCTTGCCTCATCGCTCAGTGACACTGTTGGAAAGACATAGGGGATAATGACTCATTTCCTTGCTCATGTCTAGATAGTCATTCTCACTTCTTAATAACTTCCCTGTGGCCATCGAAACCTCAAATGCAATAGACGATGTTTTAGTTATATGTGAACCAATTTTACCGAATTAAGATGTAGGTGATGCAGGGTAGAGTTCTGCTTCTGACCAGACGCAGAGGCGGGCTGGGAAGCCCATAGAAATAGTACTTAGGGTCAGAAAAAGAAAGCTCATAGTTTGCAAGACAGTGACAGGATCCCTCACTTCCTCCCTGGGGCTGGTGAACTTGTCTTGGTGTTTGGAAGGTGAGCGTTTCTCTGTGCTGCCCATGTGCAGGTTCTGTGTGGAAGGCTGTCAAGGTCCCAGCAGGGCGAGGGAGGCGCTCGGCTCCCACAGACTCATGGGGAGGGAAGAATCTTGGTCCTCAGTTCAAGACCTGGATTCTTGCCTGGGCTCTATACCGTCTGGTGGCCTGATCTTAAGCAAGTCTTTTAACTCCCAAGGGTCTTAGTTTTCCCTTTGTAAAATCAGTTACAGAATCAATGACTAAGTACCCTTCCCATCTTGAAATTCTATGTATTTTCCCCTTTCCAGAGACAAAGCTACTTGTTACACAAGACAAAATAGTAAATTTTAGAACCAAAGTCAGAAATCCAAATGGCAAGTAGGAGTTCAGGAGATGAGGTGTTCATATTTCATGACAGGGTTCTGGCCTTGGAGAGAAAGTTTTCCAAAGTCCAGACAGAGAACGGCACCAGCAAAGGCCCCACGTATGCCCTTCCCTGAGAGGGGGAGAGTTTTTGTCCTTTCATTACAGAGATTTTTTCTCTTCTCTCTTTCTCTCTCTGTCAATTCTTCGGAAAACCCTGAAAGTGTTTTTAGCATATAATTTCAGAATCCTTTTTTTTTTTTTTTTTGGCACACCTACTTTATTTATTTATTTTTTAATTTAAATACATGTATTTTATTATTCTGCATTACATTATTCCCCCCCACCCCCCAGTGGTAAGACCGAATTTATTTACAGAAAAGGATACAGAAAACACTAAAGCTCCTGGTAGAGGGAGAGAATTCAAGTGGGGAGAGAGAAGCTCTCTCCGTTTCTCTCCTGGTCTTTCCCCGTCTCCTCCTTTAGGCCTTTAGTCTCAGGGTGTATATAGGTGTATGGGTTCCTTGGCCAGGAAACGAATGAATACAGTCCCTTCCA
>CAUYON010206919.1:0-35939 GCA_963573935.1 Arctocebus calabarensis | reverse complement strand
AGTGATCAAGAAAATGCCATGAAGGCTAACTGTAACAGTACGATCAAAACATTTCTGAATGTATATGAATCGTGCCCTATGATTGCACCAATGTACAGAATTATGATTCAATAAAATTATAAAAAAAAAAAAAAAGAAAGCCTTCAGTAAACAGCACACTGAGTTGCTGTTATTCCGCCATGCAGTTATTCCTCCACACGCTGGTTCACCTGCTCATTTAGTAAACATGTATTAAACATTCTTTTTTGCTAGGTGTTGGTCTGTGTGCTGAGGTCTCCTGGATGAATGAGATAGAGTCTTTTTTTATCAAGAAACTTGGTATTGTTGACATTTGATTTTCGAACTCATCTTTAGTTTTGCGTGTGGCTCATCTCACCAGCTGGACTGTAAAAACCTTCAGAACAGAGACTACGGCTTCTACTTCTCTTTTATTAAAGGCAGGAGTGATGGTGGGTTAGCATGCTTTAGAATCAAGAGAAACAATGAGAAATCAAAACTATTCCATTTTGTAGACAAGGAATATTTTACCTCACCTTTCTTCATATCAATATCCTTATTTGTCAGGTAGAATCACTATTCACTTGGATGTTTCAGGGACCAAGTAAAGTAATGAATTTATTCAATAACATTGATTTAAAATTAATTGAATTCACTGAGATTGAATAACGTAATAGGATGTGCTCAATGGGTGTGATATATATTTTCTGTTCCTCTTTTCCTTCCAGAAAAGTCGTGACTTTGAGAGTAAATGTTCAAGATGTTGAGCTGTTCTCATTGTAATTTTCTGGTACTGAAGAGTCTGATTCATTAAGCTCTTATATAAGGATTTTTATGGAGTGAATTCCATATCCCTGATATCCATCTCAGTATCTCAGAATGTAATCTTATTTGAAGACAGGATCTTTATAGAGATAATCAAGTTGAAATGAGGTCATTATGGTGGCCCCTGACCCAATATGACTTAGAATTCTTATAAAAAGGAGAAATTAGGAGACAGACACAAACACAGGAGCAATGTCTCATGAAGACTGGCATTATGCTGCCCCCAGACGAAGAACACCAAAGATCCCAGCAAACCACCAGCAGCCGGGAGCAAGGCTTGGAACAGATATTTTTTCACAATTCTCAGAAGCAACCAACCCTCCCAGCACCTTGATCTTGGAATTGTAGCCTCCAGGATTGGGTAAAAATAAATTTCAGTTATTTAAGTCACTCACAGGAATGAAACCTGCACCTTAAAATGTTCTGATGAAAACATAATACAACTGAGAAAGCCAACAGAGCTTACCTGAAACAGCAGCAGCAAGTTGTTACTGAAAACAAACGCAGACGTGAAGGCGGAACGTGTTTTTCCCACTGTTAAAACCCCCCTTTTGGACAGGATGTTGGGGGAGGAAGGAGCGGATTCCTCCAAGTCTCTGTAAACCTGTTCTGCTCTGGAAGATCTAGTTTAGGCTGAGTGGGCTGTGGATGGGGTGGGTGGGAATTGTGAGTCTCCATCCTGGTACCAACTGTGGAAGGACATGTATGGCTGTTACAAGGTAACAAGAGAAAGTTGAATTTAACTCCAGATAGTCCTACCCCTTTTATGCTTTTATCCTAACCCAGGTAGCTATTCCAAATCCCAGCCAAACTATGTTGTGATAAAAACACACAGGATACGGATTTGGGATAAGAGTATGTTAGCACTTCAGCAGTTGTTAGAGCTACGTGACCTTGAGCAGTTTTCAGCAAATAAACTTCTCTTCTTTAAGCCACCCAGTCTGTGGTATAGTATTACAGCAGTCCCAGAACCTAATAACACAACTGAGTCAGAGACTCCTTGTGGGCATGTGACTGCAGTGCTTGAGAATGCTCCATTTACATGAAAATCCCTCCTATCCACAGTGCTGAGAACGTTCCGTGTACATGGGAATCCCTCCTATCCACAGTGCTTGAGAATGCTCCGTGTACTTGGGAATCCATCCTATCCACGGTTTTGCTTTCTGGGGTTTTCCTCACCTGTGGTGCAGTTCAGTGATGTATTCTGGGGATGGGGAGTGGGTAGAGAGAGAGAGAGATCACATTAGTAGACATCTAACTTTTATTACAGTCTACTGTTCTACTTGTTCCATTGTCATCAGTTATTGTTGTTAATCTCTTACTATGCCTAATTTATAAAGTTTACTTTATAGTATACTTAGGGTTTGGTGCTATCTGCAGTTTCAGGCGTCCACCCGGGGTCTTGTAACGCATTCGATTGATAAGGAGTGACTACCATAGATGTTATTCACAATCACGGGGCGAGATGAGATCACCAAGGAGACCAGCAGCGCAAGAAGAGCCCTGAGAATTGTGCCCCGAGTCGCCATGAAGTGGACTCTGCAAAGACACTGAGAACGTCTCACTGGTGAGTTGGGGGAGCAGCTGGGAGAGGCTGGTTCCCTGGAAACCAGGCGAAGGGAGTGTTTAAGGAAAGAGGAGAAACCCACCTTGCCGAATACTGTGACGATTCTGAGCAAGGTGAGCTAGAAAATTGTCCACTAACATTGTCAAGATGGAGGTTGTTAATGACCTTGAATGGGTAGTTTTAGTGGCTTGATGGGGAACTTTCTATCTGAAATAGGCTAAAAGGAGAATGGAGGTAAGAAATGGGAATCCCACAGAGAAAAGTGCTTCTGAAGAGTCATCATTTTAAGGGAAGCAAAAGACTGAAGATGTGGCTAAATGGGGATGTGTGGTGAGCAAAAGTCGTTTTTCTCAATGATGAGATTTGTTGTGGCACATTTGCTGCGGGGAATGGGCCAGTGGGTGGGGGCAGGGGGCAGAGATTCCAGGGCTAAGAGAAGACATAATTATAAAAGAAATCCCTTAATGGGTGAGAGGAGATGAAAGCAGCGACTTCAGAGAAGTAGATCCTCCACCTGAACAGAGGTGTGGCATAGGCAGGGCGGGAGATTTGGTTTTAGGAAGATGAGGGAACCCACATTTACCTGTGTCTTCTCAGTTGAATAAGAAACACGATCAGCAGGCAAGGGTAGCTAAAAGTGAAGAAGTAATATGTGAACAATCCAAGAAGAGGTGAGAAAGTAAATTAATTAAAGGTATAAACCAGGATGGTTAAGCAGGGCTGAGTAACCACTAGTTTTGTGAGTATAAGTTTATTTATTTATTTTTATTAAGTCATAGCTGTGTACATTAGTGCAATCATGGGGTACAATGTGCTGGTTTCATATACAATCTGAACTATTTTCATCAAACCATTTAACATAGCCTTCATGGCATTTTCTTCGTTATTGTATGAAGACATTTGTATTCTGCATTTAGTAAGTTTCACCTGCACCCTTCTAAGATGCACCGTAGGTGTGGACCCACCAATTACCCTCCCTCCACCGATCCTCCCCCTCCCTTGCCCCTTTCCCCATATTCTTGTGCTATAATTGGGTTATATCCTTGTATGAAAGCTATAAATTAGCTTCATAGTAGGGCTGAGTGTGAGTATAAGTTTAAAGCAACACTAGTCAGCACGTGTGTGAGCTTTTCATCAGTGAGATTTTGGGACTCGAGTCTGGAGACAAAGTAGGAGAGAGTTGTGATTTACAAGGACCAGGGTTTTGTGACACATCTGTGCATGACCGGACATGGAGGACAAGGTGAGCAGAGTGAGCCCACAAAGGTGTTGGTGTAACAGTCAACATGTGTCATTGGAGGTAGGTGAGGAGGAGCACGGAGCTGGGAAGAGGAGCGCAGAACCACAGCTACACTGTTGTGAGGCCGATGGATTGGACTTCCCGATGGGGCCACAGCAGAAGGGAGGTGGAGCGCTGACTGGTCACAAGGTGGGAACCCCAGAGTGGGAAGCTCAGAACCCACCTTCTGGAGCTAAAATATTGCCAGAATGACAAGATCTAGGAAATGACTCTGGGGACCACATCCCAGGAGTAGTCAATGTGGGCGCAGGAGAGGATAATGTCCTTGGTTGAGGATTGCACAAAACTGGGAAGCCACAATGAAGTCTGCAGAGGCAGAAGTCATCAAAACACCCACCCGACACTGAGTTTCTGACTCACTCCTCGAAGGCACTTCTCTTGCTGTCTTCTCCATGTTGGTTAATGGTGTCTCCATACTAGCTAGCCATGCCAAAACCTTGGGGGTGTAGAACAAGTATCTTTTTACTTCACACCCCGCATTTAATTACTCAGAAAATCTTGGTGGCTACCCCTTCGAAAGACACAGGGAGTTCACTATTGTCACCTGAGTTATCTATCCCCCAAATTATTGCAATAACTTGTCAACTGTCAATACAACTTGCCTTCTGTTGTATTGTTTTATTCAGCAGCAGCTAGCATCAGCCTGTACAAGCCTGAGCCTTATTGTGCTGACTGGGCCTCTGCTCAGAACCAACAGGGTCTTTATGTGCCACCTAGACTAACTTCTGAAGCCTGCTCTATCCTGGTCTCCCAGACCTCATCTTCCTCTCCCTCCTGGTCATTCTGCTCCAGCCGTGCCCATCTTCTCACTTTCTTGAGCAACTGGGCATAATATAAAAGCCTCAACGGTTTTGTATTCAAGATTTATTTTATATTTAAGATTTTTTCTGCTTGGAACTCTTTCCCCACCCAAATGCAATGGCCACTTTGTCATCTTCATCTTGCTCAACTGTCACCTGGGTGCAGCCTTTCTTTAGTAGCCTACTAAAAACTAAAATAATTCTACCTACCATATCTCTGAATAACCTTCTGAGCCCCTCCTTGGCTTTACTTTTCTCCAGATCTCATATATATACATATATATGTATATATATATGCCTGTGTGTGTGTGATGAGTGTATACATTTGTATGTATGTGAATATAATTATATGTACTATGTCTATGTGCCTATGTTTATTTACTTCTTTATTTTTTGCTGTAACCAATCACTAAAACTGTGCCTAACACATAGGAGGCCCTCTAAAAATATTTGTTAAGTCAACAAAAGTTTAAGGTGAAAGGAACAATGGTGAGGAGGAAGGCAAGGAGGCAGGTCCGTCTTCTCTGATGAAGGAAGGGGACTGACCAGGGTGCACCGGACAAGAGCACAGAGATGTGATGTAGAAAGTGGGGCTATCTAGTGGGGTGTACTTCATGGGGAGCTAGAGTTTTAGGGGGACAAATGAGAAAAAAATACTCTGAAAGGAGTGATGGGAGCAAACAGAATTTGCTCCCTCACCTGCTCCTAAAGCATGTGTAAAAACGAGGAAAGTAACTGGAACGCATGAGCATCTGGAGAAAAAATTGGGTCATGGATGATGGCGGACAAGTCTAGAAGGCTGAATCCTGGTGGGACTTCAAAATTGAACAGCTACTCTGTAAAACAATTCAACAGTTTTTTATATAGTAAAATATACGCTTATCATACAACTCAGCAATCCTGCTACTAAGTATTTACCCAAGAGAAATGGAAACATATGTCCCTACAAAGATTTTTCTGTTCATAGAAGCTTTATTCATAGTAACTCAAAACTGGACGCAACCCAAATATCCGTCAATGGGTAGATGGAGAAACAAATTGGGGTCTATTTATTCAATTGGTTAATGCTCATAAATGAAAAGGCAAATAGTAGTGATATATTCAACGTCATATTTCAGTCTCCAAAACATTATGCTAAGTAAAAGAAGCTAAATGCAAAGACCATACATTGTATAATTTTTTTTATATGAAATTACCAAAAGGAAAAAAAGGGAAAAGCACGGTGACAGAAAGCAGATCACTGGTTGCTTGGAGCTGGGAGTTGAGTAGGAAATTGATGCAAAAGAATATATCTGGTTGCTTTTAGGGATGGTGAAAATGTTCTAAATCATCGAGATAGTGGCAGTTACATGACTCTATGTATTTGTCAAAATGTCTGATTTCACAATTAAAATTGCTGTATCTTATTGCATTTAAACTGTTCCTGAACTTCATTAAAATAATTAACATATTTATGTTTTGATGTCTTGTGTGTCTCCTAGAATTGAGAATGGGAGCTTCTCAAAGGCGATGCCTGGCATTATGCTTGGTGCATAATAGGTTATAAATATTTATTGAATGAATATTTGTTCCATGCTCCTGACAATAGCTTTAGAATTCAATTAATTCTGTGATTAAATCTAGAAGTCATCATTTACTGTATGTATCAACTTAGACATAGACTAAGTATTTCTAAGCCTTAGTGTTCTCACATATAATGTTGGGATTAAAAATGGTATTTCTTTCATAGAGTTATTATGAAAGTGAAATAACACACTGGCATCTCATGCTTACAACACTACCTGGTGTACGGTAAGCACACAATAAGTAACATTTCTTATTACGATTGCTTAATATAACCTTTCATCTTAGTTGCCTACAACTATTGATTATATGTCCATTGATAATATAATATACAATATATGTATATTGATTATTGTCCATTTCTTGAGATTGGAGTCTGTGCATGTATTCTTACATTATTGCCTGAAAGTCCTGGCACACAGTAAGTGTTCACTAAATGTTTATTAAATATCGTTTGATGTTTTAAAGTGTTCAAGAGCCATCTTTCCTCGTGCCTGTGCTATCGCCCTTTCCTGGAAATGTTACCCACATCCTCATGTTCATAGCCACACACACCAGTGATTCATGCCTGTTGAGATTCAAGCTCATTTCCAAAGCAAAATATGCCCCCAACTTCCCAGAAGAGATGAGATAAATTTTGAGCTGCTGTAGTGCTTAACACTTTTTCTTCACTCATTAAAATATGTAGGGACGAGTTGTCTAGTTATTTGAGTAGAGCCAGCTCCAGGCAGGGTGGCGTCCCAGCTAGGGGTCATTTGCCTTTATATCACCTCGGAGTTGCTCATCGTTAGCTTGGGCTGTCAGCTTGAGAAAAGTATTTATTTTCTTTTAAGGAGGTGTTTTATTTTATTTATTTTGTTTAGTTTATTTAATTCTAATTTATTTTGTGTTGAGTTCCAAGCCAAAGATGAACTCCATGTGGTTCAAGAATAACTACCAGATGGGAGGAGAATGTAGGTCAGCCCATCTAATAAAGAAAATTAAAATCCGAGAGAGACATTTACACAGAATCCAGTAAGTGAACGAAGCACGGGTGGCGGTTGGTGTAGGTGGTTTTCTCTCCCTGTTGTTCTCTTGCTCAGGAATTGTGGTGGCTCCTATTTACCTGTAGCCCATGTTCTGTGGACTGGTGTCCCAAGGTCTTTCTGATGCCCAAGTGCACTTTTCCTAGTGTTTCCCTTCCCTCTGTCCAGCCTTCTTCCGTGTTTTGCTACCCAGCTTCAGAGTTGAATACCTTCTTCGTATGCCCAATTCCTGAGCATTCATAACTGTTCTTGAAATATGCATGCTGATTTCACATGCTGAAATGCTACAACTCCTACTCATTGCTGATGGAGCCCACTTCAAAAACCAGCTTACAGTCTCCTAAGATGCCTGGCGCATAGTAGGATCTGAAGAGGTGTTTGAAGTTCATGTTCGAAGGAATGTACTGATCATCTCTCCCAGTCCACGTGGAGTCACGAGCATCTCACTGCAGCTCATTTCTTTTGTTTTGTCTTAGTAACAATATTTACGAAAATATGCTAGACAGTGCAGGATGATTCTGAGAAGACTATGGTGAGTAAAGTACAGTTATTGTCTTTAAAACATCTCTCAGTCCAGGGGAGTGGATGAGCCAGTGGACAGGGGATTATGGCACAGTGTGAACAGTCCCGCACTCAGGGTCACTCAGTGGATGCTTCAGGGAACAGTGGAGGGTCAGGGAAAGTGGCCCATTGAGTCTTCCCCTGATTCCACTCACCTTTTGTGAAGGTGATTCCTTTGTTCTGGTGGGAAATACCAGCAAAGCAGAGAAATATGCATAACAAAGTGTTAGCACAGGCCAAATCCATTCAGGGACTTCCTTAATCACTCAACAACTCTTTGAGGTGGAGAGTATCATTTTGCTCTCTCGTTTTTTTTTACCCATGAGAAATTAAAAGGCTACATAAGATGGGCTTTGCAGAGGACACACGGCTGATGAGTGTGGGCCCTGTTCTGTCCTGCTCCTCGTCTGGTGTTCTCACCTAAAAAGCAAAACAAAACCAATGAAACCAAAGTTCTGTTTATAGCAACAAAAGAGCTATAAAATGTTCGATAGAAATTCTTTTTTTTAATACAATAGTGTCATAATGGTGATGATGATAAGAGTAATGCCTGCCTTCAATCTTGATGGAATGTCTCACAGTTCCCCCCATTTGTGCAGCTCAGGAGTTGCTCAGAAATAGTAAGCAGCTTTTCCATGATAACAAACCCACCCAGAGCAGAGCTGGGTGCAGATGGAGCCCTTTGATAGCTGGCTTACTCACCCCTCTGCATGGCAGGGCCTCTGAAGTTTAACAATTGCTCTTCTAATTATTCTTTATCATGATTTCTTCCTGCTCTGTATCATGATTTTCTTTTGTTTTATTTTACTTTTTAATTTTTTTTATTTTTAAGGGCTCAGAGAGTGGGGAGGGGAAGGGGAGAATGGGAGGGAGAAAGGGATGGAGAAAGGACAGAAAGAGGGAAAGATGGAAGGAAGGTCTGTATTTTAACTGTGTTATGAGTATAGACAGATTAACACAACTAAACATTGACCTTTTCCTTACCTGGCTTGCTAAGAACATTATTGGAAAGTGTGCTGGTTCAACACAAACAGAGCTTTTAGAAGACTTGAAGAGAAGGTGTGTATAAATATGTAAGGGCATCTTTTCTTTTAAACATAAACCTCAGTTGGCATATAGCGAATGAATAACCTAGAAATGAAAATGTCACGTTTATCATCTAAATGGATCAACAGTCATGCCTAAGACAGAGGAAGGGCGCCTCTGACACCAAAATTCCCCTCTAAATATCAAGATCTATTTAAACAAGACATTCAGAAGCACAGGCAGGCTAATTAATAATCCATTACATAAGTAGCATTTGCTTATTTTAATTACTAGGAACTTCCATTCGGTCTTCTCCATCGTAAAAATGACACAAGCCTGTTTCTCAGGTAATGGTTTGTGGTTGGTGTTCTTAGAAGCCTGTGTACCCGGCAATGACTCAGTTCTCAGGGATAGGCCAGTAAGGGGGATGAACAGGGCTGGGCACAGGGGATTGACCAGCTAACTCTGAGGCTACCCACAGGGAAGGGCCAGGGATTGTCCAGCTAACTCCAAGGCTAAAGTGAGATCCTGAAACCCAATCTCCATTCTCCTCTGGTTAAAACTTTTCTCTCTTTGCTTTCAATGTTCAGACCTATTGGTGGTTACTAGGTGATTCACGATGTGGGCTTTCCTTGCTGTTGAGAGCACATCTGTCACTGCTCCTTTCTTACCCCTCCTAATGCTCCAGCTGCGTGAAGTGAGCTGGCTTCCCTGAGATGCTGGTGCTTTGACTTGCCTTCTGGTCCATGCCAATTCTGCTGGAAATTATTTTCTTCTTTCTTTGCCTAGGGACTCTACTCACTATTTAGGGACGACTGTCTTGTCCTCTGCCTGGAAGCCTCTTCTAACCTCCTGTTCCCATCCTGCCTCATCCACCTGTCCCACTTGAGCTAGCCTGAGTGGCCTCTCCTCCGAGCAGCCAAAACCTTCAGGGTAGTTCTGCTACCTGCACCCAGAGCAATGATGCTTCCTGGGAAAAACAACCTCTTCCCCAGCTCAGATGGATAGACTCTTACCCAGCCTCTCTTCTGCGTCTAGAGATCTCAGGACAAGAGTCAATCAAAGAAGTGATCTGAAAAGAGTAAAACAAGCCAAAAAATAAAAATGATTTTAAATCATCCACTGACTTATTGGTAATTGTGGGCTGGTCAATGGAAGTATATAGTTCTATAGCAGGTCTTGATTCTCACACAGGACACAGTGTGAATGGCCACAGCTGTCCTAATAAATATTGGAAGATACTGTAATCAGTATGAGCAGCAACAACCATGCAGATATCATGGCTGTCAAAAGAAAGTCCTCTTTTACTCACTCAGGGTGGATTTAGACTGTATTGTGTTGGAGAAATGATGCTGGCAGGTGTGTGCATGTTTAAATATTTTTTTCTGATCTATTATTTATTCATTTGATAAGTAAGTCTATTTGGGTTGCTCTAAAAAAGCAAAAAGAACCATAGACAAAAACAAAAACAACCATAGGTAGCTTATTTCTCATAGTTTTGAAGTCTAGGAAGTCCAAGACCAAAACCATTTCGGTTCCTGGCGAGGTTCTGCTGCTTCTTGGCTTGCAGACAGCCAACTTCTTGCTGTGTTCTCACACCATGGAAGGTGTGAGAACTTTCCTCTTGGTCCTCTTTTATTAGGACATTAATCTGATTCATGAGGGCCCCATCCTTTGACCTAATCAGTTCCCAAGGGCCCCCACCTTGTAATACCATAACTTTGGGGAATGGGAGTTTGACACATGAATTTAGGGAGAATGCAAACATTCAAATCGTGGCAGGGAGTATTTCTGCATCTCACCCAGGAAAAGAGAATTTGAAAAAGCTAAAGTGTCGTGATGGCTGTGGAAGATCAGGGCCCATCTTGGAATATTGCACTGATACGTGGGTCTGAAAGACTAGACTTTGGAGAATGCACTGCTTCCCAAAGGTTGCCTGTCGAGAGTTCCTGAGGGTGGGGTAATGGGGTCGGACACTGAAAGGTAACTGATTCTTGGTCCAGATCATGCTTGTGGGTAGAGGTTGGGCATTAGCATCGAAAGTTTTGAAGAAAATGGTGTTTTGAATGGAGTGGGACATGGCAGAGTGGTAAGTATCAGAGAAAGGTGAGCAGCCAAATTTCCTCACAGTTGTTCTTTTTATTATCAGGATGTTCATTTATTTATTGATACTGTTCTTTGGAAGGTATCATGCTGGACATTGGGAAAGGAAGAGGGTAGATATGCCATCAAGACATTTTTCCTGAAGAGTCTTAGATACTTGGTGAGGCAAGATACACAATGAAAACAAGTGTGTAGAGATTTCTGTGATGCTTTCAGGTCATGATAGTAGCTGTGCAGGAAAAGAAAATGGGTATTTTTTTTTAGAGAGCACCATATGGGGTGGGGGATAAACTGATAGTCATTGAAGTGGGGGTATTTGAGCTGAGACCTGGCATAAAGTGAACACCACCAGCCAAGTGAACACCAGACAGAAAAAATAGTGAATGCATAGACCCAAAGGTGTGGAGACAAACTGAACACTTTCAGGGCAGGGAAGGAGAACCGTGTGGTCTGGATGTGGAGGGTAACAGTGGAGAGGGGGGAGGGGGATTGGAAGAGGCCAGCAAGAGCTGATCTTGAAGACTGTCTTGAAGATTCAAGATATTAACACATAGTTGACGGGCATGAGTTCACTTGTGCTTTCATGCCCAAACACTGTTGACCAATCATGAATTAACCAGTGTTTGTACTTGCATTAGCTATTGCAATTTTTAAAGCACAGGGTAAAGTAGAATATTATAAAAACTTTCCTGATCAGGTCACTGGAATAATAGCTGGTGACACAGGATAGCTTCTGCATAAAATTGCTGGTCAATGAGATCTTAAGTGTTGCACAAGTATTAGAGGGCTCACACACTACAGAGTGTGAGTTGATTTTTACTTTTAAAAGTTGAGCTATTGGCTCTTGAGGGGAAATGGGTACTTGGAATGGGGTAAAGGAGTAGAATCTGAGAAAGCAGGAAACTTGTACTTTAGTCAAGTTACAAATGATAATGGGTTGCTGGGATTAGGAGATCTCATTGGCAGGGAGAAGAAGCAATTGAACTAGGGGTGTTTTCTGGGTTGACGTGGCACCATTTTTAGTGTATGGATTTATATTCTGACTCAGGTGCATGCCATCCTTCAGTGGCACACCCTTGCATAGAGCCACTGCAGGGAGCATGATGTTGAGGCAACAAAGGAATGTCTGTCCTGTTTCTCATCCACCCCACTGCCCAGGCCTGAGCAGCAGCGTAGTGAGAAGAGGGTCCCAGACAGGCATGGCCCTGCAGTTTCAGATGTGACCAGCATCGCATGTGATAGCTGTGGGGGGTGGAGACATCAAGGGGCAGAAGCAGTTGCCAAGGAAACCCAGCCAGGGGAGAGGTGCAACAAGCCACTTCTTTGTTAGATGTTGTAGCGAAGGTGACCTGTTAGGGGCTGGATGGGCAGAGGACCGGGATGGAAGAAAACCTGTGCACTGCACACTTACCCCCAAATTGTGGTTTTATTTGTCAAGACCTTCATGAAAATATAACCGATGTGAAAGACGGAGCCAATCATATCCACTTCCACATCCTAGTCCATGGCTCCTAGTGCCTGGTAAATGCCTGTCAGATGAATGACTGCTAGGAATCTTTGTTTACAAACTCATGTTTGAAGGCTTGGGATTTTTCCGACTGTTAAGGCAAGTGTGGCAGGGACCTGATTAGGAGTCAGGAACCCTGCCTTTCCCCCTTCTTTCATATCTTGATAATCACGGTGATTCTCCATATTTATCACTCTAGAATTGCTGAAGCTTCTTTAGCAGAGGCTTCCTTCAGCCACTGGCCTTGCAGGAATTTGTTTCGGCCAGAGGGAAGGCATATACATTGGTATAAAATGTGAATACGCCTATTAACATTCCCCCAAAGAATGAGTGAGTCCTACGAATCAGCTTGGAGGTCCAGCCCGGCTCCTGGTCAGCACATTCTTGGAGCTCATGGAAAAGGGAAGCACAGTATATTTACAGCCACAGAGAAGCGGCCTCATAAAAATACATCAGGGTGTGTGCACGAGTGATGACTTGGATGAAAAAAGCAGTGTTTACATACTGTTACACTAAAAATATTCACACCTCATCAAATTGTCAGTCTTGTTTGCTGGCAACAATAGGAACTTCCCCCCCGTAAGGCGGTAATAGCTCTCAGCAGAGCACGGAGCATTATGTCTCATTAATCCTTCCCAGATCCCCGGCGAGGTGGGTGGTGAATGTCAGTGTTCTTGCTGTTTCAGGAAAGAATAGAACAAGATTCATTTTCCCCAACCCTGCTCTCACGGCCTCACAGAATAATGAGGACATTGCCATCTCACATAGAAAGCTCAATTTACTATAGCTTTTGGCTTGGTCCCTCCTGAAGTCATCTGGTCTGCTGTCCTGTGTGGATGAGAAGGCAGCACCCCAGGGAACGAACTTGGTTCTCCAAGGCTTCTCAGCAGCTCAGTGGGACATCCAAGCCCACCCAGAGAAAGGCAGCAAGAATAGAGGGCACAAACCTGTATAAACACTGGATGGCCATAGCTTTTATAGTCCATAAGATAATCTTGTAAGGTTGGCTTTATTATTACTTTCACCATTAAATATTAGAATTGTCTCACGAACATTTACAAAGATCAATCCATAGCTAAGCATTGTGGCGGGCACCTGAGGTCCCAGCTACTCGGGAGGTTGAGGCAAGAGAATTGCCTAAGCCCAGGAGTTGGAGATTGCTGTGCGCTGTGACTCCACAGCACTCTACAGAGGGCGATAGAGTGAGACTCTGTCTCTACAAAAAAAAAAAAAAGGGTAGGAAAAAACCAACAAACGATCAACCCAGCACAAATGTCCCAGGATTCAAACACACGTTTATTTGTTTCTAAGCCGAGGTGGGTGAGGCGTCACATCATTCTGCGTTGTCCACATTGGAGACACTGGCATGGGCCGAGGCTCAGACTGTTTCCTTCCTGATATGGTCTGGCAGGGGCAGGTGGCTCTGGGGACAGACAGACCTGGCTCTACATGCAGGTCTCTGCCCTGAAAGGTGGCTGCCTGTGGGTGAGTCAGGAACCATGCCTGAGACTCAGTTTTTCATCTATAAAAGAAACAGAATAAAATATTCTGTGGCAGGATGGGTGTGGAAATGAAATGAAAGATAACCGGCCATCACACAGAAGGGTCCTCTCTACCCACTGGGTCCCTCTGCCTCCTCCCTCCAGACTGCTGTCTTGACTGTTTTTTAAAAATAATCCTATCAGAAAACAAACCCATGCATTTCTATACTGTTCTGGCTTCCCTGCTTGGAGTTGACTTATTTATAGCATCCCAGTTGGTTAACACCCTTCCTGTTCATGGTCACTAATTGTCAGCTTCAACTTGCAGGGGCCACACTCAAGCCTCACCTGGGAAGGTCACTCAGGCAGCTTATTCTGGCTTCTTGGCCCCAGGAATCATCCACTGGCCGCTGAGTGTGTGCTGACCATCTCAATGTTGGGTGAGATACTGAAATCTAAGGTGTGGTGGGCTAAGGACCCGGCAGAGGCCATGTCCACCCCTGTGAAATCTGGGAAATGTAGTAAGCCTTTCTGTGCCTTCTCATCTGTATGACATAGTCATAAAGAGGAAAAAGTTTGAGGAAATTAAATGAGAAAATACATATTAATAGTTTGGTCATTTTTTTATTAATATCTTTAGCCAAATGCTTAAGAAAACTCATAAGTTGATGATTTCTAATGTAAGGTGGTATATGATGAATTCACTCACAATTCAATGTGTCTTTAAAATTTTATATTAAATGTTAAATTATCTATTAATTAAAATTATGAATGAAATACATAACATATTTTATAAAAAGACATATATTATGTAAAATAACAGTGACATCAACCACCCACCCATCTAGCATCCAATTCTCTTGAAGACTATCACACGCCCACCCTTCTCCTTTCAGAGGCAACCACAAGCCTGAATTTTGTGTTGAACTTTCCCTTACATTTTCATATTTATATTATTTATGTTTGTATGTGTTAACCATATATATGTATATATACTAGTTTTGCATGCTGTTGACATTTAATGGAATCACATCTCTAGCAATCCTTTGCTGTTTGCTTTGTTCAGGGTTGTAGTCAGAGATATATCTATGTCGTTCATATAGCTATATTTAATTCATTCAGTGAATAGATACGGTAGAATTCACTTATCCATTTCATTGTTACAGGGCAACAATGTTACTTCCTTAACATTTTTTTTCAATTACTAACAGCGTGTCTGTCGACATTATGTAAACTCAGGGTGCACTTGGGCACAATTCTTGGCAGTAGAGTCCTCAGGGAATGAAACTGATGGGACACACGATTTGAACATTTCTAACCTTGCTAAATAACACCCTTGCCTTGGCATATAGAACAGCCACACCAGTTCATCATCCACCAGCTGTATATGTCTCAGTCTCTGACTTGGCATTATTGTTCTGTACTGTATCTCCAGATGAACAAATGTTCTTAGGATTGCTGAGTACATCATTCATTTCCTCATGATTTGTGCTTGATATTTTTAGTTTACTGTCTTTTTTTCTTTTTTTTAGAGACAGAGTCTCACTTTATCGCTCTCAGTAGAGTGCGTGGCATCACAGCTCACAGCAAACTCCAGCTCTTGGGCTTAGGTGATTCTCTTGCCTCAGCCTCACGAGTAGCTGGGACTACAGGCACCCGCCACAACGCCTGGCTATTTTTTTGTTGCAGTTCGGCCGAGGCTGGGTTTGAACCCTCCACACTCCATATATGGGGCTGGAGCCCTACTCACTGAGCCACAGGTGCAGTTTAGAAACTCTCCCTTAAACAGATATCATGAAGATATTTTGGTATTCTCCTGTTTTACATTTTAAAGCTTTATAGTTTTGCCTTTCACGTTTAAATATCAACTCCACCTGAAATTTATCCTATGGTGTGAGATAGGGATAAAATTTTATTTTTGCCCACTCAGTTGCTCTAAGATCATTTATTGAATAGTTTATCTTTTGCCACTGATGTACTGTCATAAATCAAGTTTTTATAGATGTGTGGTTGGTTCTGCTCTGTTTCTGGCCTTCTTTTTTTCTTTTCCTCATGTGCTCACCTCTGTGTGTACTAACACCAGCCTGCTTTAATTACTAGCACTCAAAAATAATGCTTTGTATTTTGAAAGACAAATCCTCACATTATTTTTCCTCAGGGTGTTTAAACTATCCTTGGAGCTCTGCTGTTCCATATAAAATATTCGAGTCACCTTGTCAAGTTCCTTATAAAAAAATATTAAAAGCTTTTTAGAATTACATTGACTTATAGAGTTATAAGGTTTATAGATTTGTAAATTTTATAGATTTATAGATTTTATAGATTTATAAATAGATTTATAAAGAAGGATCAATTTTGAAAGAAATGACATCAGTATTGACTCTTCCTATCCATGAACATGCCCTATCACTTTAAAATTTTTTTTCTTATTTATTTTTTTAAGAACAAAATTTTAAAAGTGATGTCATGTTCATAGAGAGGAGGGGGCAATAAAGATCCAGTGTTCTCTGTACTAATATTAAAGCAATATGTAAACAATTACAAACTCATATGAATAATAAAACACAAATATACTCTAGTACAGGGGCGGTTAGTAATATTTAGGGGGGAAGGATGATTGGCAGAAGGAGTGAGAGCAGGTGGCACATTGTGCGCTTGTGTACATTTGTGTACATTGTGAGGATGTAGGACTCACCTCCTGGATGCAGGGCTCTTGTACAACTGGAACTTTATCCTGGAAGTGAGAACTATGTAATCTAAAAATTTGTACCCTCGTACTAATTTAAAATAGAGAAAAAATAAAGAAATACAATAAAGGCAAAAAAAAAAGTAAAATTTTGTTCTTTTATGTTTGTAATGAAGTTTTGTCATATTTTTCTATAAAATTCCTTCTCATCTCTAACAAAGACATAAACGTTAATATTTTAGGCCATTATAAATTGTTTCTCTTCTTAAATCCATTTTCTGGTTCATGATTTATATTCATTTTTATCAAAAGAATCCTTCATGGGTATGTCTGTTATGTCTAATCACTAATTTATAGGTATCAGTTGTTCTGTGTAATCATGCCATCCGTAAATAATGATATTTTGTTCTTCTGTTCTTTTTAGAAATATTACTTTCTGTCCTTTTTCATGACTTAATATTCCACTAGGACCCCCAACGAACATGTAGTGGGAGAGGTGACAGTTAGCTCTCTTTTCTTCTTCTTCTTCTGAAGCGTTGAGACCTTCCTGGAAGCTAGATCCCTCTAGAAAGGTTTGGTCCTTCAACCTGGCAATACTTTAAACCAAGTTTTAGTTAAGAGTTCTCAGGCCCCCTAGTTACGGAGATTTGGAAAAACAAACCAGACTGGGGCAAACATATGATCCCGAATGTTCAGAGACGTTTCTCCTCTCGCACACAGCGCAGAGGGGCGAGGAAGGCTCTCATTCTTACAATCGTGTTGTGGTGCCTTTATTTTACATTCACCCTTAAATTAAGGCATAGCTCTTTGGGGTCCCAGCTCTGTACAAGTGGGGGATCTTCTATCAGGCCCTGAGCACCGACAGCAGGGCTCTGTTTCACATTCTCCAGCTCCTGTAGTCCTCAGGTTTAAACTTTTCATATTTTTACTTCTTTGTCAGCCCACTGATGTGTTGAATAAGACGTTTCTGCACGCCATGTCCAGCATTGTCAGTGTTTTCAGCATTAGGGTGTCTTGTTTATCTTACTTCTGGAATCACTGGTCCTCGATGAGCTCTTATGGCATGCCCCCCTGGTATGCTGGGCACCTGTGATGCTGGGCAAAGCCCCATCCTGTCCTCATGGAACTCAGCTAGAACCGGGAGATGGGCAGGATCATGTGTGTTCTCAGACAGGCGTCCACGAGAGGGGGACCGGGGCACCGGACACGCAGTAAAGAGAGAGACAAGCTTGCAGAGAGTCCTGAGGTGAGAAGAAGCATCTTGGGCTTTAGGGGATCTTTGTGTTGTTCTGTGGACACTATTCTAGGAGGTAAGAGAAGCAGATTTCACTATTAATAGATGGAGTGAAACTTGCAGGGATCAGCTGATTGATTCATGGTGCCATGAGTAACAAACTAAAAAATTGGGATTTTCAACTTGAAATCCAGTGCTTTTTCCCATGGGGCCTTGAAAGATGGATGCTGAGTCCCTTCTGACACAGTCTGAGAGCTCCGAATGCAATGCTATGACTGCAGAGGGTTTATGACTGGTGCCCAGCCGTTACTCAAAAGCTGTCATTCTAGAGAATTTACTAGTAAATTCTTCAAGTAATTTTTACTTTGTTTTACTCTATAAGAAGACTGTGCAGAGAAGAGAAATACTCTGGGCAGACAAGCCTGATCAGAGCTGACAGTGAGCCTGAACCAGGATGCTAATAAAAGTGAGGAGGGGGGAGCTGCTGAGATGGTCATAGGGTCCCTGACTCTCAGCAAGGACTGAGACACCCACGTCCCAAGTCTAACAAGGTGGCCCCGGTGGTCCTACTTTTGTTCCTGTTCTTTCTTCCATGGGGCTGTCTTGGAGCTGGTTTGTGTCATCAGAGTGTCTGGTATTTAATCAAAGCTTTACCCCGTGGTATCTGCCTCCCTGGATTTGATCAATTACTTTCTCTCATTTATTGGATCTTGGTGTATTCACTTGTCCAGGTTGAACTCCAGCCCTGAGATGGCTGTTCAAGGAGGTCGTTCCATAATTTGTACACACAAGGAGACTCTCTAGAGCAATCCAGCAAGAAAATGAAGACAGGTCATGCTTCTTCAACTGCATTTGCATGGCAAGTTCATGATTTGAACTTAGACTGCCTGACCCCCTCACCTCACATCACTGTTTACACAAGAGAACAAAGCCAATTGTAGTAACCAATTCACTAGGGCCTGGTAAGGATGAAATGGATCAATGTCTCAGAAGAATGTTCAAGACTGTTTGATATGGAGCAATTGCTCAAGAGACTCAGGCCAGGATCATATCAACACACATAGCATTTGCTATTAATTGCTTATTGGGAGAGTGTTGAGATGTTCATGGTGATATTACTGGGAAGGAGGGATAGATTTCTCCCTTTGGCTCTTCCAGAAACATCTGTGGTTTTCCACATTTTTCATTGATACCAGAGTATAATTCAGTAATTTTTAACCAAGGTGCTGCAAAAAATTTTTAAAGATCATTAACTATTTTTTAAATAAGTTCAAAGTACAGTAATTATATTCTTTTTTCCCCTCTTTTTTCTGATCAACATAATTTAAGTGTCCCATGGAAGATTAACTATAGTCTCAAGTGTGCCGTGAGATAAAAATGGTTGAAAAACATTGGTATAATTTAAGGTGGGAAGAAGCTTCTCATTTACCCTAAATCTCTTCTAAGCATTTACAGTTTCCAAAATTTTAATAATACTCAGAATCTTCCTTTTATAAATTTAGAGCTTTTCATTTAAATACAGATGGTTTGGGGTAGTTGACAAAGCAATAAGGTAGGAGTTTGGAATTGAAATTTTTGGAAGCGAGTCTTTGCTACTCTGCCTTTCCCTATGTGGCCTTGGGTAGTCAGTCCTCTGCTGGGGATCACAGATGTTTAGTGCATCTCCCTTGTGGGTAATCACAGTGACAATGGGAAGTGTCCTTGCCCATTCGCTGTGAGTGGAGGTGATATCTGTTCCTTCTGGGCTGAAACATTTGTCACTGGGGAATCTTCTACTTTTTCTCTGCTTCTGCCAACATAGTTGTTAAGGAGATCTCATGTTAAGATCAGATTCAAAAGGATGGTTGATCAGCTTGGAGTATAAATTTAGCACATGGAGGACAGCCATTCTGGACTCGAATCTGAAAGGACTTTGGGTAAAAAAATAAACCTTTGTTTACTCTGAGCAACTGAGGCTTGGAGGCTTCTATAACCTAGCCTATCTTTGATGAATAAAATCTCTTAATCTTTCTGAGCCTCAGTTTCCTTACAGTAAGAATGGGACTAATAATACAAGATTGTGGGGTTTTTGAAGGATGAAGTTAACAAGGGTAATATGTGCAAAGTATCCAAGATGGCAACTGGGCATAAATTAATTGCTCCTAAATGGTGGTTGTTATTACTATGGTTAAGATCCAATGCTCAGCTTCAAGGGTCCTACATAGGGATAATCAGGGAATAGTTCCTGCCTTCTAGGAGCATAGGAATGTTGAGAAATTTTAAAAAAATACTCTCATTTTAACTTCTGTTCTTCTGACCTTTCTGGTGTCCTTTTGCAACCAGGTTCTTTGGTTCCTCAGTTGCTAATGCAGACAGGCTGGGCCTCAGCACAGGCAGAATTTAGCCTTAGTCACTTCCCTGCCCTGTCACTCTGTCCTGGAGGGTCCTCTTTCTGTTTCTTCTAAAAACATATCCCATGCCATCATCCATGCCTACTTTTTCCTTTCACAGGCAGACATAAATTATCCTCTTTGATAGTAGTTGGGGTGGGGGGGAAGGAAAAAAAAGAAATAAACTATCCAATGAACTCCCCATATTGGTTGTTCTTCCTGAGATCAGAGATATAAGCTCTGTCCCCACCAGTCCTGCTTCACTGGCCTTTTCTGAGCCAGTTTCTTAGTGTTGCAACAAGGGTTGCGCTCATGTCAATTCAATAGGCATCTGTTGAATTTCACATATCTGTTAAACTTTTTAAAAGAACTCTTAATCTGACAATAAGACATTTTGGAAATTCTGGTTTTCAACTACACTTGCACATCTTCTTATACTTGTGCAACTCTGGAACCCTGGAATCTTTGTCTTCTCTTCTCCACCATGAAAAGGAACAAAGGCGCTAACATTTACTGATCACACAGGCTGTTTCCATGTGACATCTCCTGTCATGCTCCTTTTTTAAGGTAACAGATTTCAGTTGGAGAAGCCTAACTCACTTCAGAAATGTCACACACCAAAGAGTCACTTCCAAGCTCTCTTCTTCCCTTGTCACCCTTGTTTTGCTTACTTGACAAATTACACTTTTGATCAAACTAATGGCATTACCATTTTTACTAAAAAAAAAGATAATTCATAAAATTGTGAAAAGCTATAGTAAAGAGCAATTTTTAGCAACTTTGAATTCTCTTGTTTTATGAGATGGTCGATGCAGCGTGGTTAAGATTTGTTACGTCCATTATGCTCTTAGTAATATTCAGATTAGCTTGAAGTTTTTCTAATGCTGTCTTATGAGCTCACAGGGTTGTAGGATCCCAGGAGGCCAACTGCTGATATAGCCTAATCAAATTGCATAATACATTCAAAAACAACCACCAGAACTGTCTATAGCATTTTTATGCTTTGTATTCTATTCTAGTCCAGGGAGATCCAGCAGCTATCTGTATGGAGCCTGCATTCTACAGCAGAGAACAATTAACAAACAGAATAAATAAATTATTTAGTACATTAGAAATGATAAGTGCTGTGGGGAAAGTAAAGGGGGAAGGAAGGCAGGGAGGGCTGGAGTGCGCTTGCAATTTTAAACAGGGTGAATAAATTGAGGCAGAAAGGTGAAATGTCTTTCCAACAGATGCAGCAATTAATAAGAGGCAGATGGGCACCTGTTTCCAATATTCTGACTCTTAATTTGATTGGCCTCAGCCCTATGAATATGTATATATATTTATTATGGAGAATATGTATATATATTTATTATGGAACGGGTTCAAGGAAAAATTACAAGAATGAAATTGTTCATGGGCACTTCCTTGAGAATTCTTTTGATTTCAGGAGGCAAGTTTCTGCCTTGAGTTTCTTGGGACAAGTTGTGTGGAGATGCATTGAAGTATCTCCTGTAACCCAGAGGGGAGGGTCTGGCCTCTGGGAATGTTAGCACTGCCGAGATGATCTCTGCATTGTCCTTCTCTGCTTCGCACAGGTCAGCTCTGTGCACTGGTGCAGCAGTTCTCAACCTGTAGAACGACCCACAGGAACGGGATGAAAGGGCCACGGCATTAGGAAGCTTGAGAACCGCTGGGTCAGAGGATCTGCCGATGGCACTGTCTTTGGACCTGGACAAGAGCGGCACCTGGGCTGCCCTGAGCAGCAGGGATTCCTGTGCTTCTGGAGGCCCCAGCTCTGCATCTGCTTGTGCCATCTTGGGGGGATGGCCCTTGAAGGGTTCTTGAAAGCTGGTGTGGGGTTGACCAGATTCTGTGAATTACTCCAGGACTCGGGTCACTAGGCCTCTGTGGGGACCAGAAGCTGTCACAGTTCCAGGAGGGTGGCCTGGCAGACACACTGCTTCTGCTGGCTCATTCAGCACTATTTATTTCACAGGACTGTGTGAGTTTGGGCCCCTGGAAAGGTGCAAACATGCTAGTTTGGGGTCATTCTCTCTCAGTCCTATGAAGGTTGTTGGTACCAAAATGGAGTCACTCATGGGAAATCCTAATAAATGGAGCTGGGGAACCGTGAAGGAAGGGCCATGTGCACATACACCCATGACAGGGGCTGAGGAACCGTGAAGGAAGGGCCATGTGCACATGTACCCATGACAGGGGCTGGGGAACCGTGAAGGAAGGGCCCTGCCCTGCACTCATGACAGGAGCTTCCACAGAGCACCTGCCCAGCTAGGACTTGCCACTTCAAAGGACTTGCCACCTCTGTAAAGACCTTTCCTAGGAACAGCCGGCACCACCAGGGAACAAACACACCACCTGTGATAAACTCTTGCAACTGGTGCTTTTTTGGTTTGTTTGCAAACAGCTCACTGGGCCTTCTTTTTATCTTTAAAACTTCTCCTGCCGCCGCCTCCTTGGATGTGCCTATGGCACACAGTGGTATGTACATCCTGGATTCCAGTCCCTGCTCTTCCAGAATAAAGTCTGTTTTAGAGAGTTAGTCCCTCTTTTCCTCATTTTAAGTTGACAGGTCAGAGACTGGATTATGATAGGAGCTGGGGAACCACGAAGGATGGTCCAAGGGCCACTGACAAGAGCCAAGGGCCACTGACAAGGTTAAGCTTGAGGGAGGTATGTGGCTTGTGTCAGGTCCCCCAAGTATGTATCCTGACAATGGTGTCACTTTCAGTTTACAGACCCAGGGATTAAAGGTTAAACCGATGGAATTAAGCTCTTTTGAATGAGCAGGCAATTGGGATGTGATTCCACACAGCTATGTCATCCTGAGTGTAGTATTTAATTTTGTTAAGGCCCATTTTTCTTATCTTCCAAATGGAGAGATGGGATTTTTTAAATAATTATCATGTGCCATTAACATTTGAAAAGTACTTAGAACAGTGAATAGCATTTAAGCATTCATAAATATCATCATCATCATTATTATTACTACTTGGAGAGACTAAGAGAAGTTAAAACATCTTGCCTGATGCCTCAAAGAAAGTGGGGTTTCAAATCCAGAATCCTCCATACCCTGTGTTCTATGTCACGCTGCCTTCTTAGGTAAATGGAGGAGGTGACCACAGATAAAACCAGTCCATAATTTGTTTACTTGGTAGTAACACTTTTGGTCTAGGAATACCCTGGGATAGTTTATTCCAGACACATATATTTCAAAAATACAGCTCAAGTCCAAAGTTTTTGACAGAAGTAAGAGACCATTTACAATTTTGTTGAAAGTTGTTTTCAACAAAACCACATTAAAAAAGTACCACATGGTACTTTGCATTGCAAAATATTGACACTTAAGTAAATTTAACTCACAAAAAGGAAATTATATCAAAGTCCAAAATGCTGAGGGGAAAGTAATCAGCCTTTATGTTGTATGCAATAGTAAATTAAATCTAAATAGTTCTTCTTGTAGCATTCAAACTGTGATTTTAATTATCTTCAAGTCTGAGGATTATAATCTGAAGTTTCTGTGGTAACTCTTTGTCCCGGGAAACCTGTAACAGAACTACTTTCATGTTTCAGACCACTCCTGTTTAGACATGGCATGAGGCTGTTGATTTGGGGTTAGAATGACATCTGGAATTACAAAGATACCTCGAGTGTTTAAATGTTAGGTTATGTGTTTTTTTAAAAAGAATCATTTTAAAAATCTTGCTGCTTATTGACAATTTTCAGGTGTATCAACCTAACAAGTATTTAGCGAGTACTTATTGTGTGTCAGCCCCAGTGGCAGAGACTAAAGAAGAAAAATGGAAGAAATAGAGGAAGTGGGAGTAAAAAAGAATATAGACATTTATGACTAGTAAGAGCATGTGTCTGCACACACAGACACATGCACGTGGATGTATGTGAACATGACCTCTTAGGAACCTGCTATGATGAAGAAGTGACAATAAATGAGAATTAATTTAATTAAATTAATAAAACATACTAGTTATAAAGAAAGTCTACTACTTCCAGTGGCAGGTGTCGGTGAACGACTATCAATGTTCTAAGCAGGGAGTCAGGTAAAGCCAAGAGTAAGCTCTAAACTTGAACTGGCTGCCATTTCAATAAGGCATAGTCTGCAAGTGAAAAGAATTCAGGAAGATGTCAAGTTCAAATGTCTACAAAGTCAGCTGGAAAATACATTTCCTTATTCTAAGCATCTCCAAATGGCAAATGCAACCATAAGATTAGCTTGGTGACACAGGTAAGTAGATCACCATGGGGCATTGTATTGGCTATGAGAGCCATGAGCCCAACTCTTCTTTAAGTTAAAAAGAAGAGTTTTTGTAACTCTTAAAAGAAGAGTCTTTGTAACTCTTCTACAAAGTCCCTATTGTACAAGGCTGAGAATATTTCAGTTTAAAATTACAGATGTGTTGGAGAGAATCAAATTTCTTGATTAATTCTAAATATTTTTGTGTTAAGTCTATACATATCATATTTGGTATTTTAAGAACATGGAATGTTCATGAGAATTTGAACTTGTGACTATAGTTCAGATGTGTAGTTAGACATGTCCCTCACTGAGGCCAACTTGTCATAGTCCTGTTATCAATTCCGACTCTACAGTCCATGTTCTTTCCATTGCATAAGACAACATTTCATTCCTTTCATGTAGCTCCTCCTTGCCTGGTTTGGACCCCCAATATAGTCCTGTACGCATTGAGGCAGGGAGCAACTTTATTCACAGAAGAAGAGCAAGGCAGTGCTTTGGCACAGAGAGCAGGTGGCTGGGTATCTCAGTGATCCCTGCAGCAATTTGAGGTAGGGTTCAACCAATCAACAGGGGACACGACGGCATGAGATGAAGTAGTGAGGGGACAGTGATCCCACCAGAGCATTCTCAAACAAGTGAGAGCCAAGGTCAGAGCCCAGACTCCCTCCTTGGACAATCACTGGGCACCTCATATGTGCAGGGATGGCTGAAGGCCAGGAGGCTGCAAAGAATAAGGACCTTATTGACCTGAAGCAACCCTAGAAACAAGGGAGATAGACGATAAGAACACAAAACAACAGCGACTGACATTGGATGTCCGTGTACTAGAGATAATAGGTTTGAAATAATAAGCCCATATATATATCATCCCTGCCTTAAACTTGCATTGCCAGACATCTAGCTACCCATGAAAACAGTCAATTCCAATATTTCAATACCATCTTGAATATAGAATTACTCCTGAGATTTGAGTATGAAACTTGATTTTATCCCTATTACTGAGGCCACGGAGAGACAATGGTTTTTAAAGCTAGGCTTTAAAAATCTTCATGTATGAAAATATAAGCATAGTAACTCCATGTAAGTGAATGTAGCCACTATCCATAAATTGGATTAAAAAAGCAGGACTTGGAAGACACGCAGCACAGTCTGGCGTGGTCAGTACAGTGGCCATGGGAGCACGTGGTCATCGTGTGTGGGCAGTCCAATTTGAGTTATGCCATACATTTCAAAGACTCAATACAAATAATGTAAAATATCTCCTTAATATTGTTATGTCAATTACATTTTGAAATGATAATATTTTAGATATATTAGTATCAATAAAATATAAAATGTATTTTTATCATTCCAAATATGGTTACTAGGAAATGTTAAGTCACACATATAGCTTGGAATTGTGGCTCATATGATATTTCTGTCTGGACTGTAATGAAAGGGGCGGCATTGAATGGACCCGTTGGGGCTCGGTACTATCCAGGCTGACCACATCATTCGTTATTCAAACCAGGTTATTTGGAGAGGAAAGTGGGCACTTCAGACAGTAATTTGGGGGCATAGGTCATGAACTAGAGCCCTTCTAAGCAATTGAAGATGTGAGCTCACCTTTCCAGTGAATAAGGTGTCTGTGGATGCCATGGAGAAAGGGCAGGTGAGGGCTGTAAAAGAAGAATTTGTTCTAGGGGGTTTGTTTCTCTTGCACCAAACATAGCGAAAGCACCCTGAACTTTTATCTCACCTGTTTCATGCTTCCTGTGCTCTTAGAACAAATCTATAGCTTTCTATTTTTTTTTCTTCTTTTTTATTGAATCATAGCTGTGTACATTAGTGCAATCATGGAGTACAGTGTGCGAGCTTCATATAAAATCTGAAATATTTTCATCCACCTGTTCGACATAAGTTTCATGGGATTTTCTTGTTTATTGTGTGAAAACATTTGTGTTCTGCATTTAGTAGGTTTCACCTGACCCTTCCAAGATGCACCTCAAGTGTGATCCCACCATTTACGCTCTCGCCACCCACCCTCCCCCTCTCCTTCCCTCCCTTTCCTCTTTCCCCGTCTTCTTGTGCTATAATTGGGTTGTAGCTTTCTATTTCTAAGGGGAGGATTTAAGACTAAAAATCCCGGCTTCTAAAACTTCTTGAATGGCGAACATTATCATGAAGCATATGGATATATTAAACCTACATTCATCAGAAATGTATGAATAACAGTTCCCTTTAAAATACAAACACACTTAAAACTTCATGGGGAAAGTACTTGGCACCTTGGATGTGTCTAAACCTCCAGTGTGTCTACAGGCGTGAGCTGACACACACCTTTAGAGGATGCTCTTGGTACAGAGGACCCGCTGTCCTTCCTCCATATGGAGAGCTGGGTCACCTGTCCTTAAGCTTGCCCTGGGTCCCTCACTTTGGGGCTGGGTCCCAAAGACACTGAAGTAAATATTCCCCCTAATTTGCAGCGTCCAGAGGAAGGTGGAAGAATCTGGAAAATGAGGCAATATGGAGCCTTTTGCAGCATCTCCCCTGACTCCGGCCTTGAAAGTCAGAACGTTGCTCCAGGGAAACACAGGCAGAGAAACTGGACACTCTCAACTGCCGCCTTTCATCTTTCTTTGGGTAATGAGGTGACTGAGAAGGCACTCGCTCAAATCTCTCCCTCCTCTGCCACACTTCCGTGGCTCAGAATACCCACACCCATCAGAAAGCCTTTCTGAAACATCCCAGAAGGGATGGGTTCCTCCCTAGAAGGCCTGGCAAAGCCTTTCCTGGGACACTGCATCACAGTGGATGGTGGTCATTGGTTTCCTTGGCAATTTCCTCCCTCCAGTGAGCAAACTCCTTCAGGGAAGGAAGATCCTGTGTTCTCAATGTCAGGATTTGTCATACCCCAGGGTAGCTTCTCATTAAACTTTCATATTGCTACCATCCTTTTGATCATTGGAAAACCACTTTGGCAGGCAACAAATGTAATCCCACAAGGTTTGGAAAGTTTGGCAGTGAACTATTTAATCTCCAGTTTATTCAAGAAGATGCTGGAAACTTGAAATGCTGAGTCACTGTCCCCACGTGATCCAGCTGAGACTGCAGGAGCTAAGGGCAGAGCCCACAGTTCACCCTAGGACCAGGTCGGCTGCTCCCCCTGTCGCAAATCCCCCTGCACCCAGCTCACCTGTTTTGTTGATACAAACACAGGCATCTCAGGACACACACGAGGACATTCTGAATTGGGGATCTGGCCTTAGTTTAAAAAGAAACATGAATTGACTCTGGTGGAAGCTGATGGGAGAAGCATTTGAAGAACAGCGAGATTTTCAGTAAGAAGCTCTCCCAGAGGGCAGGTCTTTCATGTAATAAGGCAGAGCTGCATGGTCCACAGGTGGGAATCAGAGGGCCAGGAACCCCGCTAGCAGGGGGGTCCAGGTTGTTTCTTTCCTGCCTCACATGGGAAGAAGAAGAGTTGTCTTGGGCCACATAGTAAATCCACAAACACTAACAGAAGCTGATGAGCATAAAGAAAGTTCTATATGGGGATGACAGGAGGGTAATGGGTGGGGCCACACCTATGGTGCATCTTAGAAGGGCACAGGCGAACCTTACTAAATGCAGAATACAAATGTCTCATATAATAACTGAGAAAATGCCAGGAAGGCTATGTTAATCAGTTTGATGAAAATAATTCAGATTGTATATGAAACCAGCACATGGTACCCCTTGATTGCACTATTGTACACAGCTATGATTTAATAATAAAGACAATTAAAAAAAAAAAAGAAAGTTCTATATGGACTTTTCTTGACATTGAGACCACAGATAAGGAGAACAATTCTCAAATAACCTGTATGAGGCCTGTGGGCAGCAGGCTAGACACTCCTGCCCTAAAGTTAAGGCAAAATCTTGTATCCATGTGAGCATTTCTGTGGGAAAAGGATGTGAAGCTTCATGTCCTAAGGGGAAGCAGACCCCGCAGCTAACACAAGAGTACCTGTGGCCTCCTTTGGCCCAGGAAAGGCGGATGCTTTGCAGGCCTTGAGGTCCAACCTATTGCCTCGTGCCTAATTTCCTCTGACACCCGCTTCCAGGGCTAAGTGGATGCCAAGGCTTCAGGAGGGTCCGCCTGCCCCGTGGCCCGCTGTGTATTAACACCTCTGCCTCGCAGGAGCTAATCCGTCCCCTCAGCTGCTTGGCTGAGCTCCTGTGCCAGATCTGATAGGAGGATTCAACCTTTTGTTTTTCCCTTTTGGCGCACACTCAATGGAATCCAAATAAAGAATTAAAGAGATTTGAAGGGGACTTTCCATTGCCAAACAATTCGGTTTAAATTTCCGACCTTGCCTCTACCTTTTTTCTCCCCCTCCCCCGCCCCAGGAACGTGAGTGGAATTTTCCAAATTAAGGTGGCTTATGTGCCTTCCTTGCCAAACAGGCTGGGGAGGGCTGGGTTTCGGGTAACACCTGGGAGCAGGAGGGCCTGCACATCTGGAGGAGGGTTTGGCTTTTATGGCTGGGGCGACACATACCCCAGCTTCACGGAACACTTGCATTTCTTCGCATTCCACACCACTGAGACCTTGCTCTTGCTGCTCATGGGACATAAACTCAGCAAGTCTTCACCACACAGCTAAGGACTCAGAACTGCCCTGAGATCTCAGGGTGATACCAGTAGCTAGAATCTGTTTGGAACCTGTCTGTGCTGCTCCACTGGATCAGCGGCACTAAGGGGTGGGTCCCACTTCTGTTCCCATTGGATACAGGAGGATACTGAGTCACAGCAGTAAAATCCATCTCCTGTCTCACAGACAGGAGTTAGTAGAATAAGGCTGCAAACCTAGGGATTGGACGCAAGAGCCAGAAAAGAGTAAACAGGATGGAAAGGAAGCTTTGCACTGTGCCTGGGACAGGAAAGGAATGGCCAAATGTTACTTAGGGTGACGACAAGGAGAAGGAATCAGGATAAGAAAACCAATGTACTTAATACATTGAATTTTTAATGGTAACATGTGTTTCTTCTTACCCTGATTATAAAATAATAATCCATATTTATGATAGCAACCCTGGAATTACTCCCACAAAGGTACCAGGCATGGGAGATTTTACAAGACAGATTTTACAAACGTACTAAGAAAAGTTAATTCACCTGCTATGCGAGGAGACCTAGACAAGGTTGAATGGAAATATTTAATGTTCTTAGTAATAACAGGGCTCAGGTTTCCTGAGCGCTTGCCAAGTGTGAGCTACTGTTCTGAGCCCATCACCTGTGTCAGTTCTTGTGTGTCTTCCCGTAGTCCCACAAAGTACCTGTTTGTGGTCCCACAAAGTGCTGTTATCCTCCTACACAGAAGGAAAGTAGCCAGGCCCGCCATCACGCACAGCCAGGGAGTGACAGAACAGATCCCTGAGCCACAGAGGCTGGCTCCAGAGTCCCAAGTCCAGCCGCTCATCCATATTCTGCCTGCCATGGGTTGGACAGTCCCTACTTGTGAGGCTGTTTTTCTTTGTGCCTGTTTAGTCTGTAAAGGTAGCTGTGGTGCTCATATGCCAACCTCTGTGCACAATCTAGAAATAGCAGAATGTGCGCTTGCAAGGGCAATGGGACATAAATTAAAAACAACTTTTAGCTAAGACAGAGAAGAAGAGATGACAGGCACGCCACACTAGGGGAGCGTTCATGACTCGAGGGAACCAGTTCCACCCTGACTGTACCCCCAAAGGAGGAGATTCTCTACCAACATTTGCTGAATTAATGAAGGGATGGCCAGGATAGCTGCTTGCAGTTACTGAGAGTAGGACAAAGTAGACCTTGGAATAAGTTGTAATGTTTGTCATTGTTATTAAATCCCAGTAGCTTTCTGAGATGTATATGGAAAGTTTACTTCAGAACTATGGTCCATAGCAGACTGGTACGATTACAAACAAAAATATCAGCAGGCAAATCTGAAGACTGTTGGACAGTCATTAGGTAATTAGGTCCCTTCCTGTTGCGCCGTCTGGGATCCGTGTGGAGGATGGGTGTTGAAACGCATCTCTGTGCTTCCCTGATAATTACAGTCCCAGGAAAAGCCTGTGAGAACAACAAGCCGTCATTTGTCCTGGGGAGCTGATTCTTCCCGATGTTGCTCATCCTGAGGTTGCATCTGACATCACTGTGGCAGAAATAAGTCAGTCTGCCGTGGCCAGAGGACAGGGTGGGAGAAGACCGGTAGAGCTGGCCACGTGTCTGAGTAGGGGGCACTTTTGCTTTCCAAAGGTGTAACATCAGTTGAGTCATTAAATGTTTTAAACTTCTTAGTTCTTATTTTTACTCAATAATTTATTTATTAAAGGAATGGATGGGTGGATAGAAGAAAAAGTTCCCTTCTTCTTTCGGGGTATTGTAGTAAAAAAATTCAAGAGAGTGTTTGGAAGGGTTGTCCAAGTGGAGCCCCCAGTTGGTGTACAGCTGAGGACAACTCTGCGTATGGCAAAATAGCAGGCATCCTTTGCATCTGTCATTGTGTGTTTATGCCATTGTGTTCATGGTCATGTCACCCCTTCTTTAGGGATCCTTGGAGCCTGGAGGAGCAGCCCCCAAATGTCGACAGACAGAGAAGGAGCAGTCTCCACTCTGGAGGCCTTCTAGTCCATTCATGGCATAACTGCTGGATGAAACCAGTCTCATTCTTTAATCACCCACCAGCAATTTATAAAATACATGTTTACGAGTTCATCTCAGGCTGAATTCCAACCAGCTGTTAGGATTTTTAAAGCATGCCCATATTGCATCATGGTTGTTAAACTGAATGTTTGCTGTTATTATTCAGTCTGCTAAAAATTGCCTTTTAATTTAATAGTATGGTGAAAGCCTAAAAATAAGTGACATGGATTATTAAATAAAGTCTGTTCCAACCCACCCACTCCACAGGTTCCCTCCTTATTTGGAGGTCTTTCATACTCTAGGTACATTTTTGAATCTTATACACCCACAGCCTCTCTGAGATTTTGTTACAGTACAGCTGCAGATGGCCTTTAAGAGACCTCTGCAACTCTAAACCTCATCAAAAAATGTTAACCGGCAAGGAATGGTGGCTCATGCCTATAATCCTGGCACTTTGGGAGGCTGAGTTGGGTGGATTGCTTGAGCTCAGGTGCTTGAGACCAGCTTGAGCAAGAGTGAGACCCCATCTCTACTAAAAATAGAAAAATTAGCCAGCCATCATGCCAGGAACCTGTAGTGTCAGCTACTCAGGAAGCTGGGGCAAGAGGATTGCTCAAGACCAAGAGTTTGAGGTTGCTGTGAGCTATAATGCCATGGCACTCTACCCAGGTTGACAGAACGAGACTCCATCAAAAAAAAATAAGAAAGAAAGAAAGAAAGAAAGAAAGAAAGAAAGAAAGAAAGAAAGAAAGAAAGAAAGGTTAACTGCTATAATTCTAAAAATACCCTTTCCCTAACTACAGTGAAGGCATAAATCTGTTAATTGCATTATAGTAAACTTTCACAGAGATGTTTTATACATACATAATATCTCTATAAATATTTGTTACTGGTTGATGTATGTAGAAGGTATAACTAATATTTTTTGAAGTCCATGCAAGGTTCAGGGTCACATGTCTATATGCACGTGTTAGTTATCTGTCAGTGCATATGAGACGACCACAATTTATCAGCTTCGAACAGGCATATTTATTGTCTGTCCGTTTCTGTGAGTCAGGAGGCTGAGCTAGGTCCTCTGCTCAGGGACTCACAAGGCTACAAAGTGTCCTCTGGGCTGCATTCTCATCTGGAGACTCAACTGGGGAAGAACCTGCTTCAAGATCTCTTGGGTTATTTCTCTCTGCCTTCATGACTCTTACTGATGTTCAGCTGGAGGCTGGGTCAGCGCCAAGTGGTAGTCTGCAGTTCTCTGCCATCTAACCCCTACATGGCAGTTTGCAACATAACTATTTGTTTCATCAAGACCCACAGGGGACTCTCTCTTGTTCTGTTAAAGCAAAGTTTTATGTAATGGAAATTAATCACAGGAGTGATAGACTGCTGCTTTTGACATAATCCATTCAGTAGAAGCAAGTTGCTAGTTCCTCCAACACTCAGGGGAGGGTTTTGATCAGGGCATGGCATGACACCAGAAGGCAGAGATGGGGCCAGGGTAGAATTCTACCTGCCAAAATGCATAACTTCATTAAATCATCACAGTGGCCCTAGAAGGCATGTTCTATTATTGTTAGGTATTAGCATATAGAGAGAATGAGGCAAGGATGGCTTAGAGAGTAAGATAACCCACCCAGATGAATATGCTGAAGCAACTGTATGGACACCTAGGATGTCCAGGATTAAATGAGATAATGTAGGCATACCATTGAGCAGAGTGTCTGACTTAGATGATTAGTTCAATAAGTGCTAGTATTAAGACTGGTAAAATTTTTCCCAAGTTTCTATCTTTAAAGATTTAAAATTTAATAACATGAAAGGAGAACAGATCAACTCATTTTAAAGAACCTGTATTTCCTTTGCCTCTAGCAGATAATAGAGAAAATACTCCATACCTGCCATGCTGCTCCTGATAGCTTTCTATTTCACATCTATTCTTTTTTAAAATTTCAGACTATTACAGGGGTACAAGTGTTTTTGGTTACGTGAATCATTTTTGTAGTACTTGAATCAGGGTTATAAGTGTGTCCATCACCCAGATAGTGTTCATCGTACCTGCTAGGTGTGATTTTAGCCATCCTTTCCTTTCCTTCCCACCTGCTTCATTTCTGTTGCGTTTTACTTATCAGTAATGCATGAGCATTGATCAGTTAGTTCCAATTTAATGATGAGGACATATGGTGTTTGTTTTTCCATTTTTTAGATACTTCACTTAGGAGAATGGTCTTCAGGTCCATCCAAGTTGTTGCAAAAGGGACTAAGTCATCTTTCTTCATGGCTGAGTAGCGCTCCGTGGTGTACATATGCCACATTTTGTTAATTCACTCATGAATTGATGGGCACTTGGGTTGATTTAACACCTTTATAATTATGAATTATGCTGCAATAGAAATTTGAATACAGGGGTCTTTTTAACCACATGACTTCTTTTCCTTTGGGTAAAATCCAATAGTGGGATTGCTGGATCGAATGGTATAGTGGCAGGGAAACCCACCCAGTTTTGGCTGACTCCTCAGAGGCCTTTGTGGGACTAAATCTGTTTTTCTAATCTAGTGTGACAAAGCCTCTGAGGAGCCATCCAAAATCAGGGTGGGTTTCCCTGCCATCATCCCCACTGGGGCCCAGCTCGGCTGTAAGTTTTCATCTGTGTTTCCTGCTTTCCCTCTAATAGGACTTGATAAACACTCAGAAAACCAGCCCAAGGTTTCTTGCCGGGTGGGTGTCCCACTGCCAGCCTGTGCTGGGATCTCCAGAGCAGAGAACAACCAGTGCCAGCCTCTCTCCTCCGAGTCTATGGAGGATGAAATGAGGAAATCTTATTCACATGTGGCAAATTCTCCACGAGCTTTGCTGAGGTTAACAAGGAGATGCAAACCAGAAACTGAGGGGCAGTATAGATTTCTAAGAAAAGCATTATTTTTCCACTGGACCAGGCTGGGCCCCAATCCCAGCTCTGTCTCTGGCTAGTTGTGTGACTTTGCTTAAGAAAATGCTTACTATCTCTCAGCTTCTGTTTTATCACCTATAAGAGAAAAATAATACCAACAATTCCTTCCTTAAATATTGTTGTGATACTCGAATGATAAAATCACACAACAAAGGCACACAACAAACAGAAAAGGACTTTGAAAACGTGAATTAAGATACAAGACTGAGATAAACTGCAGAAAATAAACTATTGAGAAAATCATAACTTTGATAAACAACCATGGATTTAATTTTTAATCCCAAGACAATTATCATCTTGTCAACTTTTTTTTTCTTTTCCAATGCAAATCTGTTAAAAATTGAGATCACACCATGGATATATGATTTCTAAGCATGAAAAAACTTGTTTTACAACCATGAATCATCTCTCATCATCATCATTGTCATTATTTTAGCTTAGAAGACTGAAGAACGATGTATGATGTGAAACACTCCATTTACCTGGAGATACAATTTCCATCTTCCACTTATAGCTTCAGCTGCAGTTGTTCAGATAGGAATCTATATTAGGTGTGTCATTGAAATTCTGAGAAAATAGAAAATATTCTAAGTTGTCTCCCTTTCAACCAATTGCAATGATCCATCATCAAAAGTCCAACCTTAAAAGGAAGATTCTTGCGGATAATTAGTTAGAATATGAAAAACTAGTCATGCAATTTATGAGGAGAATTCAGTTGTGGCAACCTTTTACTTGATTTTGGAGAGAAAATTAAGTTAGTCTTGTCCATTTACAAACTGAATTTGGCTAAACCCTGCCCTATTTTCTATGGGCCAGTAACAGATGGTCCAAACGCCTGCTTTCTTTTGTTTTGCTTTAGTCCTGTTCAAGGAAACAACAAAAAAACCTTTTTTTTTATGATAAGATTTTTTAGTTAGTTCTGCTTTCACGGAGTTTTTCATCATATATTTTCACTATTTATACCATAAATAGAATGTAATTTCTCTTCTGTCTTTGGCACAAATGCCAAAAAATTAATTTTGTTTAAATTACTCATTTCCACAACCCTCAACCCCCTGATAAAGAAAACAGAATAATGCAAACTCAGGTTGAGGAAAATGAGGACTGATAATGGTCACCTGCGAAGAAAAGCCAGCTACCCCCACACAGCTGTACCTTTTAAAATTGGGTTAATGAAAGGATGAAGGTTATTTTATTATGTTCTCATTTATATTTAACTAACGTGTTATTTGATGAATTAAAGGGCTTTAATGAGGGCTTGATCTAAGGTAGGAGAAGGTTGTGCCCTTGAAGAAACCACCCAGGGAGAGCAAGGCTTGGCTAAAAAAATTTGGACCATCTTGGGACAGGTAAGAAAATTCCTTACCTTGCAAATAAAAGACAATTCAGAGTTAGTGAAAGGCATCTGGGTTATTCTTTTCTAATGAGAAAGTTGGGAGAAAGTTCAGAATCTCAACTGTATAGGCAGAGAACAAGAGAGTACTTCAAATTCCTTAATCAAGAAATTTCCCTGACATACTGTCTTCCACAAAGGAGTCTTGGATTATCACCTTCTTAGTTTTTGAAGAAAATACGGCAAAGGCTGGGGTGGGGTGAGGCTGAAGCTGTCATAGCGGCTACCATGCAACGGCAGCTTCTGTGTCTCAGAGTATCCGTGGAGGAATCTGAGACTGAATTTCACTTATTCCTCAAAATTATCCTGTTTGGCAATAGGAGGAATGTGGTTTTGTGCCTCAGTTTTAATGGTAAAATTGAGGAAACACCGACCAGGAAGGGGAAAAGTGCTCTGCCAGGAGACAGGGCTGAGAAGCAGCACCCTTTAACACTAGACCTTCCTGGGTTTGGGGACTCTTAACCAATATTTTATTTTATTCTTTTATTTTTATTTTTTAAAATAATTTTATTGAATCATAATTATGTACATTGGTGCATTCATAGGGCACAATGTGCTTCATATACAATCAGAAATATTTTGATCGTACTGTTACAGATAGCCTTCATGGCATTTTCTTGATCACTATATAAAGACATTGATACTCTACATTTAATAAGTTTCACCA
>CAUYON010206918.1:0-29303 GCA_963573935.1 Arctocebus calabarensis | reverse complement strand
CACGTCGCTGCGCCGATCTTCAGACAAGATCAGGCACCTTCAGGGTGGTATGGCCATAGACCAGCCTTCCCTTTCAGACAAGATCAGGCACGTTCAGGATGGTATAGTCATAGAGCAGCCTTCCCTTTCAGACAAGATCAGGCACGTTCAGGATGGTATGGCCATAGAGCAGCCTTCCCTTTCAGACAAGATCAGGCACGTTCAGGGTGGTATGGCCATAGACCAGCCTTCCCTTTCAGACAAGATCAGGCACGTTCAGGATGGTATGGCCCATAGATCAGCCTTCCCTTTCAGACAAGATCAGGCACGTTCAGGGTAGTATGGCCATAGAGCAGCCTTCCCTTTCAGACAAGATCAGGCACGTTCAGGATGGTATGGCCATAGAGCAGCCTTCCCTTTCAGACAAGATCAGGCACGTTCAGGATGGTATGGCCCATAGATCAGCCTTTCCTTTCAGACAAGATCAGGCGCATTCAGGGTGATATGGCCGTAGACCAGCCTTCCCTTTCAAAGACCTGTGCTCTCCTGGGGCCGGGGGACGAGAGTGGGAGCGCTGGGCTTGGTGCTTTCCATCTCTCAGTAAGAAGTAGTAGGTAGTGCAAGGTAGAATGGCAATGAGAATGGCAGAAACGAGGTCTCTGCTAACAGCACCCCTCATCCCCATTGGATTTGGTCCAGAGACACCAGCCAATTTGAGGAGTTCAGTCCAGCAAAAGGGCTGCCTCTCTATAGCCCTGGGCTGGGCATCTTAGAACTTGAAAATGGATGAGAGAAAAAGGTAGTTCTCAAGCTAGGACAAAAGGCTGAGGGAGCAGGCCAGTGGGCTAGTCTCTCGCTCCTAGGAACTCTCCCAGGCCCCCGTGGGTGCTCCGGATTGCCCCTTGATCCCAGGAGTGAAGAGACCTGTGGTAGAGGGCCCTGGAGCCAGCTGCCTTGCCGGGGCAAGCTGGGAAGAGGGAACAAGGCAAGGCTGGCTTCCTTAGGACTAGCTCAGCATCCTCCTCAATCCCTCTCACTCACTCCCTTCCCTGGGCCCTGGCACCACCATCTGGCCCTGGGCTCCCGCAATACAGTTTTTCTCAGTTATCTGCTGATGGTCGCTGAGCCCGGGGCTATAGCGAGAGGAGATCTGTGCTGATATGGAAAGGTCTAGGACATGTGAGACACATGTTAAATCCATGTGCTAAATACGCATGTTAAATACAGATGCTTGGGGTGCGTTTGTCAGTGTGCTGCAGCCCTGCAAAGCTGTGCACTTCCCCTTAGCACCCTTTCCAGTCCACCACCCCAGCTGCTCTTGCCACATGCCCCAAGGCAGGTATCATGCGCGCCATTCTACAGACCAGGGAAGGAAGAGAGGAAATTGCTCCGCCAGCTGACGGCAGGCTGGGAGAGGGTCTGAGCCGCCCGCTCCCACCATCACACCTTCCCTCCTTTTTTCCCAGCAGTGCTCTAATGGGGGAAGAGCTGTGAGCACCAGCACCTGGTCCAGGAGGATGTATAATACTCCCCAGGGCCTCTCACCCCAGCCCCAGCTCTAAGATCCCAGTCCCAATTCAGGAACCTTCCTGACAAGCCCACCCCAAAATCCTATCCTGGCCAGGAGACACAGTCCAGGTCCCTTTGCTGGGAGACCACAGTCAATGACAGACTCCATTCTTTTCTTCCTCCGCTGTGGGAGCAGTCACTGTGGCTTATAAGCCTCTAGCCAGCCTTATTGAACCTGCCCTAACGTCCCTCCTCTGGAAAGTCCTTCCCACCTCCACCTCCCCGCTTTCTGCTCTCCCAGCTTTGGACTCATGCCTTTCAACATGTTGTAATTTTTTTCTTCAATTTGTTTACAGGTCGGTCTCCTTTACCAGAATACAAGCTCATCAGGCAGAATGTTGCCTTAGTTATCCTTGTGTTCTCTGGAAGGGAGGCCAGAAATTATCCCCAAAGCAGGCTCGGGTTGCGGGTCCTGGCCGCCCTCCTGCTATGGTATTCTCCCTAGAGAGTCCAGGGTCTGGAAGATTTCCCAACAGGGAGGACAAGAGGGCCTCTGGCTCTCCTTGCAGCACTCATCACTACTAAAGCCTGAAAATTTCCAAGCTGAACTTATTGGATCTCAGAACTAACAGACAACTAAAGGACCAAAGGAAAGTGTCATCTCCCAGGCCCAGGGAGAGGGCCATCTCCTGTCACAGTTCAGGATGATGGTAGGGGGCCCTGTTGGGAAGTACATGATGACCCCCTGGTACATGGTCAGAAGTCCAAGCACACTGGGAAGCAACTTTTGTCATGTCAGCCCAGTGGTATCGGAGCCAAGCCTCCCAGGGAGGTCAAGGGCAAGCTGTTTCTCAGTAAGGATAGGGATTTGGCTATTGGTAGAGCAGCCTATGCACAAAAGATGCCCAATCCATGCATATTGAATGAATGAAGGAAGGAAGGAATGAAACCCTCCCCTCCCCTGAGACCCAGGCTGATTGCTTCAGTGGAGTCTCAAGGAGACCCAACCCTGGACTGCACAGAGGAAGCCTCCCAGCTGGGACAGAAGCAAAAGCATTGCTTTGGCTTATTGGGAAATCAATAAGGAGGCTGGCCCTGCCTGGGCAGGCTGACATGCTGTGTACAGGCCTTCTGCAAACACAATCATCTCCTCAGTTATTAATGGGCCCCGCTCGCTGCCTCTTCATTAGTGCTCAAATATCAACAGAAAACCGTTTACTTACCATGGGCTCCTGCTCGCACCGAGCAAATTTGGACAGGGCTAGTCAAACAGGGAGCTTGTTGTTGGGCTAATGACAGAGCCCAGTGTAAAGTTTAGCAGCAGCAGCAGCAGGCGGAGAGGACACCAGCCTGCACCTGCCCCCAGGGGTGACCCAGTGTGAGCTGGGAGCGGGGAGGGGAGCCGTGTAGGGGGAAGCAGATGTCCCTGTCCTTAGTCCCAGGCCACATAGCTATGTCATGCACTTGACCCATGCTGAGCCCCTCAGCCATGACCATCTACCCATTAGGTCTTCAGATCATCCCAGCAACCTTGGGTGGTATGGAGCAGTGGCTGAGAACTGGGCTTCACAGCTGACAGAGAGCAGCTTCACTGGCTCACTATCCCAGCACTGGCTCACCATGTGGCTCAGCACAGTTAAGTGTCCTAAGCCTCAGTTTCCTCATCTGGGGAATATAACCCTGCTTACCTCACAGAGACGCCATGAAGATTCAATGAGCTGGTGCACAGGACAGGGCTTAACACCTAGGGTGCCCTTTCAATGAGCTGGTGCACAGCACAACGCTTAGTATCCTAGGATGCCCCTTCACAGATGAGAAAACTGAGGCTTGGGTGAGTCTGAGACTCCACCCAGGGCTCATGCTCAGGAAGCAGTGGGGCCAGACTGGAACCCAGCTCCCAACTCGAGGTTCTGGTGTGGTTCCCCAGCTTCCCGCAGGGCTCTCTGCTGCAGGCATACCCTGTGAGCCCAAGACCGGCAGCCCTCTGCAGGTAGCCCAAGCTTACCTGAACACTCAGCGTTGATAGCCCAGGCCAACCTCCCCCTGGAGAACCCTCTCTTTCTCTCCCCACTTGCTTGTACATCTACCGTCTGCATCTCTGGTGGACACAGACCCAGAGCGGGAATCTTCGGGATTCATCTTTTTCATCCTCAGCTGGCCCTGGCCTCTCAGAAAGTGCCATCTCTTCTAGGGGTGTCTCCCCAAAGCAATCCCTCTGGGCCCTGCCCCAGAGGAGCACTGTAAGCCGCCCTGATGGCCTGAGGCCTACGTCCCTCCGCCCAGTGGCGCAGGCTTAGGGAAGCTTCTCCACCAGGTACTGGCTCTCAGCCACTAACCTGTGTTGGCACCTGGAATCTGGACAGTCACCCATTGAACATCTTCTCCTGGGAAAATCAGAGACTCTCAAGCTGAGCCCAGAGTCACCACAAAGGACCAACCGCTAGTGGCTACAAACTCAGAGGGGCTGAGATGAGTGGGCGGAGAGCAGGAGCGTCTATGGGAACTCCATCTCCGCCTGCCTGCCAGACCTCCCCTTAGGAGTCAGCCGCACACAACTCCCGCTGGGTTCCAATGGCACCCCGGGGGTCGGCCCAGGAACGCTCAGCTGCAAGCCTCATCTTGAGACGTTTGCGTCTGTTACAGGGAACACACAGACCTACAGGCAGGCACACAAAAAGGGCCCAGGAGCAGGGACAGTGGAGGACTGGTGCAGAAGATGACGTCATAGAGCAGAGGAATCAGCACTCAGGAGAATGAGTTTCCAGTCAAGGAAGAGAGGGAGGGCCTTCCAGGCACAGTAACGCCACAAGCAGATAAGCACGACACAATCAGAAGACAGGGAGGCTGGGAGGTCAAATGGGACCAGTTCTGGGCGATCCTCATACCCCACAGTGTGGCACTCGGTGGTGATCTGCAGGTGTGAAAGGCTTAGAGTGCTCACTCAGTCTCCTCTGAAGGCTTTCAAGTGATAAGGATCTCTCTCCCTCATAAACCACTTTGTTCTGTCACAGTGTCCTTAGCACTGAAGCACTGCCCCTGCTCCCTAAGACCTAAGTCAGCCCTGGGGGAATATAGTGAAACAAGACACTCATCACTACTACAAAGCACTTATGGAGTGCCTACTGTATACTGTTACTGGGTGTACAGAGATGAACAAGAAAGATGACCCTGGTCCCAGGGAGCCACACTTCGCAGGGGGCAGGGGGACACTGTCCTTGTAAAGAAAAAGGTGGCAAGACGATTTCCTACTGGGACAATGCCACACAGGACAGGAAGCTCGTGCTATAATGGAGAGCACCTGCAGAGGGGGCAGGGCGCTGCCTTCCCTGGAGTAGGCAGAGGAGGCCTATCTGAAAAGGAGGCATTGGAACTTGAGATGAAAGAAAGTGGGGAAGAAGGAGGACTCCTCGGCTTGGGGCTTGGCAGCTGGGCGGTGTGGAGCCCTTTACGGAGACAGGGACGGCTGTGGAGGGTGGGGAAGGATAAGGGTCTCCTGCCACTGCCCTGCAGGCAGACCTATCACAACAGCGCCAGGAGCTGGCAGCTCACGTGAGCCCAGGACTAGCTGTACCCGCCAGCACACACGTGTGCACACACTCCTGTGTACACCTGCTCACTTCTCTTCCTTGATTCACACACGCACACAAAACCTCCCCTGTGGACCTCTCTTTCCACAGAAGGAACACACTGGCTGGGAACAGGCCTGCTGGCCGTGACACCCTGGGCTTGCCGTCCTCACAGGCACAAAACACGATGGGTACGTTTGTTTTCTCCTGTGTCCTCGCACACACCCCTGGAGCTTGCGGCGCTCAATAGTTCATCTGCTTTTCTAACCCCAGCTAATGCACTTGTCTACTCCAGGGTGACCGGCCCGGGTTTCTCTCCTGGAGGGGAAGAAATTTTGACACCAAGTCATTTGAATCTGTGGCACTGAAAGGTCTCCTGACCAGAAGGAACAAGAAAATGTCACTGGCTGATGGGAACAATTTTAATGCAAAATGCCACCTTCTAATGATTGCTCCTTTTGTTGTAGCTGCCAGCAAAAAGACACTTAGCTCTTTACCAGGGGCCAGAGTCTGAGGATCAAACGGTTCTGTACTTCCCTCTGCTCCCCCTTCCCCCCAGAACTGTGCTCTTGGGGCCCACTTGGGCTCCTTCCAGCACCAGCCCAGGAAGGGGAGGAGGACAGCTGTGAGTACCCCCTAGACGCCCAGGGCCTCTGTCATCCTTCACCCTTTGAGCCCCTGGGATGCTCCATCCTTGGGAAATCAGGACCTGGGTTCAGGGCTCTGCCTAGAGCTCCCGGGGTACCCAGTGTTCCCGCCACTGCACCTCCCTCTGGACAGGAAGCTCCTCTGCCTCCTCTCTCCCCCGGCAGCTCTCAGCCTGGGTTGGAGGAGACAGAACCGGTCCACCCTGTTCCCACTCTGTCCTGGGAATTTAGCAGGAGCTGGCCCTCCCTACGCATGCCATCAAGTCTACTGAGGGCCTGAAGGACAATGGGGTGAAGGAGAAGGGGACCATGTTCCCTCTTACGCCGGCCAAAGGAGAAGAACATTCTGCTTTCCAGGTCCGAGGGGCCTCCAAATGCATCCAGTCCCTCTTCCCAAGCCATCCCAGGTGGTCATTCTTGTCCTCACTCACCCTCAGGAGCCCCTCCCTCAGTGGGGCACCCCATTCCCTCTCACTCCTCACACAGTACCCCATCCCACACACATTCCATTTCCTAGGGGCTGTCACTCCTCACCGCCCTTACGCTTCCCCCATCTGTGCCTTTCTTACTCTGGACTCTACCTGGAAGACCCTTCTTCACTGTTCAAGTCCTGTTGGTCCTTCCATCCCCATTCTAAGGACACCTCCTGTGGGGTGCAGATCTCAAAAATTCCCCCCAAGATACACCACCCCTGGATATTTAATCAAACATGAATCTAGGAACTGCTGTAAGGAATTCTGCAGATGTATTTAAATTCTCAAATCAGATGGCCGTAAGCAACTGACAGGATCCAGGGGGGGCTGACCTAACCTCTGCACCCTTAAAGGGCTTTAAAAAGTAGAGCTTCCAGAATGTTTACTGCAGCCCAATTCATCATTGCTAAGTCATGGAAGAGGCCCAAGTGCCCATCAACCTGCGAATGGATTAAGAAATTGTGGTACATGTACACCATGGAATATTATGCAGCCTTAAAGAAAGATGGAGACTTTATCTCTTTCATGTTTGCATGGATAGAGCTGGAACACATTCTTCTTAGCAAAGTATCTCAAGAATGGAAGAAAAAGTATCCAATGTACTCAGCCCTACTCTGAAACCCATTTTATGAAAGCTATAACCCAACTATAGCCCAAGAAGAAGGGGAAAGAGGAGAGGGAGGACAGGGGAGGGGGGAGGATGGGTGGAGGGCGAGTAATTGGTGGGACCACACGTTCGGTGCATTTTACAAGGGTACATGTTAAAGTTACTAAATGTAGAGTATAAATGTCTGAACGCAATAACTAAGAAAATGCAGTGAAGGCTATGTTAACTAGTTTGATGAAAATACTTCAAATGATGTATAAAACTAGCACATTGTAGCCCATGATTGCATTAATGTACACAGCTATGATTTAATAAAAATAAATAAAATAAAACAAAAAGTAGAACTTCTTCCACTGACCACAGAAGGGAAGCCAGAAGGATTGGAAGTATGACAAAGATTCGCCCTGCCAAAAAAAAAAAAAGATTTGCCCTGCCTTGCTGGTGTGAAAGTGGAGGGGACCGTGTAGATACAAGTGACCGACAGCCAGCAGCCAGCCAGTGAATGAACTTGGCAGTGGATTTTTTTCCCAGAGCCTACAGACCAATACCTTGAGTTTAGCCTTCTCGATACTTGTAGCCATGCCAGGCTTCTAACCTATAGACAGGGCGAGCATTAGAAGACATTGTGGCTTTTTGGCAATGTTGCTGCTGTTTTCATTCTTTCCTCTTTAAAATTTATAACCAGAGTAAATACACCTAACTGAAATTGACCATCTTAGCCGTTGTTAAATATGCAGTTCAGTAGCGGTAAGTACACTCACGCTGGTGTGCGTCACTCAGTCTGTCTCCAGAGCACTTTTCATTTTGCAAAACTGAAACTGTACCCACAAAACACAATCTCCCCATTTCCCCTTCCCTCTGGCCCCTGGCAACCCCATTCTGGTCCCTGTCCCTGTGAGTCCGCAGGCGTGAGAAGGTTATGATAAATTGTGCAGCAACATGCAAGTGCTACCAAGTCCTCCCAGAAGCCTTTGCTACTCCCTCTGTGGACACCTATGACTTTGTCCTGCAGGAGTGGATACTGCCCTCTGTTGAAGCCTTAACCTTAGGTGGGAACAGCAAGAGCCTTGACTGTTTGCATCTCAGTGGGTGAGCAGAGTTCAGGAGTCCCTTGAGAGGAGGGAATGTATTCACCATCAGCTTCCTGTGGTGCCTATTATGTTAATAGCAAATAAGAAAAGCAGTTACCATTTATCCATTGTTGAGCATCTATTGTGTACTGTGATTAAGCCCTTATCTCACATAAGCCCCACAAAAAAATACCTATGGGGTAGAATTCAAGATGAAAATAATAATAACTATAAATTATAGTGTGTTATGCACCATGCTGTATGTTTCATAAGCATTTTCTCATTTAAACCTCACTAGTTTATGAGTTCAAAATTATTATCATCCCATTTTAAAGACAATAAAACAGATTCAGAGAGATTAAAAATAATACAAGTAATAACTTGCCTAGGGTCGCACAGCTAGTGAGTGGTGACACCTTGTTCTTAAAGGCTAGGCTGAGATGCATTGACCTGCCCTCCTCAAGAGAATGAGGCTGTGTGGACAGTCACATTTGCTCAGGCACCGTCAGGGCTGGAAGTGATGCCCACTTTCATCTCTGGAAATTGGGAAGGACTTGGTGAGGTTAAAAGGAGGGCCCTACAGGGCAAAATCAGGGTCAGTTGCTGAGACAGTGGCCCCAAACTGGGTGAGGAGGGAAGCAGAGAACTTGAGAGAGGCCAGAGGTGGGATCGGGACCCTTTGCAGCCCCCTTCTCCAATCAGAATAATTTCTCATTTAAATATTTTATATGTCCGCTTTCATTTCATAAGGTTTCACTTTAAAAAAGAGATCCCACTGCTGAAAAAGGTAATCTGGGCTTGGGACCTGTAGCTCAAGCGGCTTGGGCGCCAGCCACATGCACCAGAGCTGATGGGCTCGTATCCGGCCTGGACCTGCCAAACAATGACAACTGCAGCCAAAAAATGGCCAGGCGTTGTGGCGGGCACCTGTAGACCCAGCTGCTCGGGAGGCTGAGGCAAGAGAATCACCTGAGCCCAAGAGTTGAAGGTTGCTGTGAGCTGTGACACTACAGCACTCTACCCAGAGCGATAGCGTGAGGCTCTGTCTCCAAAAAAAAAAAGATAGTCTGAAATCACTAATCCATTCCAAGTCCTTTTCCTGTAAAGAGGGTATAGTATACTTACTGCAAAGGCTCAGAGAGGTGAAGAAACTTGCCTAAACATGAACAGCCTTTTGTGATCAGGCCATGACTAAACCATAGGTCTTTCCTCAGGTCTCCCTGGGTCCCTGAACAGATGTCGTTTTAGATAACTAAGTCCCCTATACTGCAGGGGCCTCTGTTGCTTCCAGAAGCCAAGACTGACAGAAAAAAAAAAAGACGCCACACAGAAAACTCCTGCCTGCATGGAAGTCAGCCGCTGGGGGGCCGTCTCCACTGTCCCTTCCCTGTTGTGTGACAAATCATGTTTCTTCCCCAGGCCTCAGTTTCCCCATCCAGCCCGAGCAGCTCCACATTTCTTCCAGCATCAGTGTTCTGTGAGTTTGTGGTTCTGTGATTATAGAAAGGCTGGCAAGGAAGGAACAGCCCGATGGCAGTGACTCAGCACTTCCTTCTAGCTCTCTCCACTGGTACCCCACCCCCACCCCAAAATGATGAGAGACATTAAAATACAAAGCAGCTTCAGTTGAGAAAGCGGAGTGAGGGTGCACAGACCATGAGGCAGGAGATGTCAGCACCAGAGGAAGTAATTTAATAAGGGCTCGCTTGGAAATTATAGCACCCCAAATAATATAATAAACCCTAATTTACTCACATTTATCTCCCAGAGTTTTTTGGGGGAAGCATAATCTTGCCTGCTCTATGGTGATGGATTAGCGCAATGGAAACTCCACCGGGAAATAAAAAAAATACATCTTGTAGTTTTTGACGCGTTATTATTCAGTGTTATCTCGTACGCCTCATTCCAGGCCCATTACTCATGTTCACTTTTTTCCTGCTGGGTTTTTTTTCCCCTCCCTTTCTTAAAAATAAGGGCCAGAGGCGGGGCTGCCGGCACATGGCATGTCTCCACCATTTGCCCCCCTGTAGTCCCACCTTAGGGTGCCCAGCGCTGGGGGAGGGGCGGTGAGAGGAGACGTGGCCCTTCAGGAAGACTCCCCAGGGGGTGAGGGCATTGCTGGTGGTCCTTGGTGCCTCCATGCCACCCCTTTTTTCCCAGACTAGAATCTTAGAGATACCCCCACTGTTCTCCAGGCCTCTCCTGCTCCCTGAATGCCGAGGGGCCACAGAGCCCACTAATCTGTGGGCCACCAGGGCTGGCCTCAGTGTGGTGAAGAAGGGACTTGAGATGGGCAAGGGTCTCCAAAAGAGGGCAGATTTCTTTTTCCAATTAACAATTTTTTTTATTAAATCATAACTGTGTACATTAATGGTTTTATGGGGTATGATGTGCTGATTTTATATACAATTTGGAACGCTTAAATCAAACTGGTTAACATAGCCTTCACCTCACTTACTGTGTTAAGACATTTATACTCTACTCTTTCTTTTTTTTTTGAGACAGAGCCTCAAGCTGTCACCCTGGATAGAGTGCAGTGGCATCACAGCTCACAGCAACCTCCAATTCCTGGGCTCAAGCAAGTCCCCTGCCTCCCAAGTAGCTGGGACTACGCCCGGCCATTTTTTGGTTGCAGCCGTCATTGTTGTTTGGCAGGCCGGGGCTGGATTCGAACCCGCCAGCTCAGGTGTACGTGGCTGGCGCCTTAGCCCATTGAGCCACAGGCGCTGAGACTTATACTCTACTCTTAATAGACTTGACATGTACCCTTGCAAAATGCACCATTTTATCAGAAGGATACGGGAATCTCTCTTGGAACCTGAGAGTAGGGAGGACAATCAGGCCTTAGGAGGCCATCTCTTTCTCTCTGTCTCCTTTCTCTTTCTTTCTTCTCTCTCCTCTCTCCTTTCTCTCTCACCCCTCCCTCTCCTCTCTCTCTCCTTTCCTCTCTCTTCTGTCACCTCTCTCTCTCTCCTTTCTTTATCTCTCTCTCTCCTCTCTCTCACCTCTCCCTCACCTCTCTCTCTCCTTTCTCTCACATTTCTCTTTCACCTCTCTCTCTCTATTCTCTCTCTCACCTCTCTCTCTTCTCTCTTTTTCTATCTCTCCTTTCTCTCTCTCACTTCTCTCCTCTCTCTCTTTTCTACCTCTCCCCTCTCTCTCTCCCCCACCCCCCGTCTTTCTCTCTACCCCCGTTCATCTGTCCCCATGTATCACTTGCTCTACATCGCCTCCCAGGTCTACCATCCAACTACGTATTTCCAGGGAACCGCCTCTGAGGGGCCCAACTCCAGCCAGGAGTCCATCCATGGTCTGGGCAGCTGTGCTGATGGAGGGAGGAGCGAGACAGACTTGAGATCGTGTGGAATTTTCATGGCAGTTAGGCCCAAGAATTTGGTGGGCAGGTCTCCAGGAAGGACGTGCGGGCCAGGCAGGCACTCCAAGAAGTGACTGCTATTAACCTTTCTAGGCTCAATTTCCTTATCTGTAAAATTGGGATGCTGATAGGAGGAAATGAGATAATGGAAGCAAAGTGCTTTGTGAAGGGCATCGTGCTACATGATTATCCCCCGGCAGCCCTCCCGATTTGTGCTGGCAGGGCCCTCCCTCTCCTCCCCTCTGAGAAGAAGCACAGTCCCCTCTGCTCCTAAGCAAGGCCAGGCTACAGAAGGGAGCAATGGGAACCACCAGTGTGCTTGGTGCTGCCTTTCCAGCCTCCTGAAGGCAGCAGTCCCCAAATCTGCTGTCCCCAAGAGAAGGAAAAAGGCCTATGGCACCCTGGGAGATGCCATGCATAATTGCTAATAAGCAGGTGTGACCAAGTCTTAACAATAATTAAAGTTACCAACTGAGAACTTGTCCATTTGGGGGTCTAATGGTTTTTCAGCACATTAAACATTAAAGGGGTAATCACTTCACACACACCGGTGCCCACACGGCTGCCCCGTGTCTTGCCTGCTGATAGCAGAGAACTGCAGACACAGCCTCAAGCAGAACCTGGGGGGTTTCTTCCCCTACCCTGGGGTTCTAGGCATAAAACCTCATCTGACTGCTCCTGCAAGTCCTACTCACTGCCTGGGGGAGTTGGCCCTGGGGTGGGGTATCCCCATGAGGGCCTGTCTGACATCCCTGGGACTGAGGTCCCCTGGCATCTGAAAAAAGTCCACCTCCCGGGTCAAGAAAGCCCCCTAAAGTCCCCCTGCTACCTCTTCTCCACTGACATTCCTCCAAAAAGAGCACTCCGATGCTGTCTGAGCTGCAGATCCTCAAGGGAAGGGCTGTGCCTTGTTCCTGCATGCCCACTCTGCGGGGACATAAGTGGTGCATGGAGTACACCCCACAGAGTGCACGAGTCTTCCCCACACAGAGATTGGGGGAGAATTTCCCAATCAGTGCCACCTCTCCGCCCACTCTGTGCACCCTGCCTCTGCCTGCCCAGCCTGTCTGTGCTGGGCCTCCTCATCTCCTATGTTTGAAAGCTCAGCCTAACCCCACTTGCCTGCCCTAAATTTCTCCAAGCCACAGTTTCTTCCACCATAAAATATAATTATTAATAACTTCCTCTTGGGATTTCTTAAGGATGGAAATGTTTAATTCATGAGTAGCATTTTCTACATGGTAAGTGTGGCCCCCACCTTTTCAATTCCTGCCTGTCCCATCCATCCTGCTTTTCTCCCAATGCCCATAGTTCCATGCCCTTCCCCTGGACCCTCTGCCTTCACTGTGTGAAGGGGCAAGGGAAAGGAGCCAAGTAAGCTCCTCCCAGAGGAATTCCTGATCAGGCCTCTGCCTCCATCATGTGCTCCTCTTCTCCCCCAAATTCAGTGGAGGTTTTTGAGAAAAGTGCTGTCTTAGGCCATTCCTGCTGCTATAACAAAAATACCTTAGACTGGCTGGGCGTGATGGTTCACGCCTGTAATCCTAGCACTTGGGAGACCAAGGAGTGTGGATTGCCTGAGCTCAAGGGTTAGAGACCAGCCTGAGCCAGAGCAAGACCCTGCCTCTAAAAATAGCCAGGTATTGTGGTGGGCGCCTATAGTCCCAGCTACTCAGGAGGCTGAGACAAGAGAATCACTTGAGCCCAAGAGTTTAGGTTGCTGTGAGCTGTGATATCACAGTGCTCTACCAAGGCTGACAAAGTGAGAATCTGTCTCAAAAAAAAAAAAACACCTTAGACTGGGTAATGTATAAACAACAGAAATTTACTTTTCACAGTTCTGGAGGCTGGGAAGTCCCAGATCAAGGCCCCAGCAGATCCAGCATTAATCAGGACCCATTGCTCACAGATGACGCCTTCCTGCTGCCTGCTTACATGGAGGGGCAAGGAAGGGAGCCAAGTAAGCCCCCTCAGGCCTCTTTCATAAGCGCACTAACCTATTAATGAGGGCGGAACCATCACGACCTAATCACTTCTCAAAGACCCCATCTATTAATATGATCACACTGGAGATTAAGTTTCAACAGGAACTTCGAGGGGACACATATTGATCAAGTAAGTACAGTGCCAGATACTATGGAGTGCCCTGTTAAGAGCTAATGAGAAAATGAGTGCAACAGGGATTTCAAGGGGACCTTAGCAGGTGCCTATGTCACCCTGACTTCTGTGTGGGGAGTAGCATGTCAGATAGCTGGCTCCAAGGCCATCTGGGCCTCCTCATCTCTGGAAGGTAGAGGAGCTGCAACTGCCTGGCATCAGCTCCCCTTGCCTTCTCGGCAAGCTCCCCTCTGGACTGAGCAGAGCCCCTTCCACCACCACTGCTCCCTGCCATGGCCACTGCCTTTCTGCCCAAGAGAGCCCCAAGCCGTCCACCCTTCAGCCCTGACAGCTCTGCCAGTCTCTGGCCTCCACCCCTTCCTCCCTGCTTTCCTCTTCCTGTCCCTTCTTCTCCTGAAAAAGCCCAGTCTTGCTTCTAATGCAAAAATGGAATTATCTATAAGGATTTGAAAGGACAAATGTGCAGGGAGTCAAATAGCACCAGGCTCTCCTCTCCTTCCCTTTGATAAATTCCTTGCCTGATCCAGCAGTCTTTCAATTAGGTGGATTAAACTGTAACAGAGCATTCTGGGGGAGGAGGAGGAGCTGCTTGGGGAAGACAGCAAGCTCTGTGGGAATGAGCTGATCGCTCCAAAGGGGGCTGCCCACCGCAAGGGGCCAAACAGCTAGCCTCACACCATGCCAGATTCATACCCAACACTGTGCAGCTTGCAATATCCTTTTCATCCTCATTTTCTCATTAGCTCTTAACAGGGCACTCCATAGTATCTGTCACTATACCTATTTTATCAATAATAAGACGGAAGCTTAGATAGTAGGTGACTCACCCAAAGTCACACAGCAAAGCCCGGGCTTGATCCCAGGCATTCAAGGTGGTCCCCATTGCTCCCTCCCCCTGCCTAGGCTCCCGACTCCCCCACCACTCAGGATACAAAAGTCCCCAGGAACTACTGGGGCATCCTTTGGCCAGCATAAGTGAGTTTGGACAGGTAATTGCATGAAACTTGAGAAAACAAGACGTCTGTTCTATAGAGTTCACAGGCAGCAAAGTCCTGGATTCCACAGAGAGGGTGACCTTGGGTGTGCAGACTCCAATACCAGGGTAAGGTCAAGCTGACTAATGGGTGACATCTGACCTACATGATGCATCTGGCCATGTTGGTGCACTGGAGGGGTTTTCATTGGTCCCCACCTAGGTTTTTGCAGGTGAGACTTCTGCATAGAAAATGGCCCTGACGGCTGGGACAGACAAGATGACTATGCTGACCCTTGGTCCCTTTATCCCATCCCCCTACACACACATCCCCTCCAAACCCTAGCACTGACTTTTCCTTGGGAATGAGGAGGATCCAGCAGGGCTGACTGTGGATTTCCTATGCCAGTGCCCCAGGGATCAGTTCAGGGTGGTTCAGAAAAATGGGTTCTTACTCCACCCACCCTGACCACTAGCAGTGCCCCTGCAACCCTCCATTGCTGCTCTCTCCCCTGGATCCAGTGCAGAAGGAGCAAGCCTTCGTGTACACAGTTGGTTTGTCCTTAAGGGACACAATGTCAAAGTACGTTCCTGGGTCTCTGTTCCATGCATGTGGGATATAAGGCTTAAACTGAAAGAAACTTGGAAAAGCATCCAGATCAACCCCTTTACTTTACAGATGTGAAAACCAAGGCTTAGAGTTGAGAGTGACTCTCCCTCCCAGTGGAAGAAACCACTAAATATCTGGGAGCAGAACCCAGACCTCCTAACATCCAGTCCTGAACCCTTCCCATGACACCATCTGTGGTGTTAAGCTGCTGAGTTTGGAGATAAAAGACTTAACTGGAGACCTAGGAGAGACTGGAGAAGGTTGAGAAATCCTCATGGGGCATCATTTGGTTAATATCTTTCCAGTGCTTTTTATTACAGATTAGATACTTTTCAAAATTGCAAGGATACTTTGTACTTAAATTTATCATTAATTATTAAGCATCTGTTGCATGCGGTTGCTGTAGCAGACAGCATGGGAGATAGGAGAAAAGAAAAAAGACACTGTCCAGTCCTCACAAAACTCATTTTAGTAAATGCACAATTTTTCATTCCAAAAACATCCATGGAGATTCCACTCTGTGGTAGGCCTAGCTTGTTGTGCTAGGGATGCTAAGATGATTGATATGGGCAAGATCTCTGTCTTTTGGAAACTTACATTTTGCTAAATAACTTTACTTTATTAAGCATTTACCACATGCTAGACACTCTGCCAAGTGCTATATTATCTTCACATATATTATCTTCTATAATTTATACAAGAAGTTTATGAATGCTCATTTTACAGACAAGGAAACTGAGGCTCAAGAGCATTAAGTACAGTTATCACTTAGCCCAGTTGGCATTTGAACCTTGGCAGTTTGACTGCAAAGGCTGTGCCTTCTCTCACTCTACTAGCACTCACTGTGCTCTTAGAGTGAAAAAGTTCCAAAGACACAGCCTGCCCACATGGCCCTGCCAACCACGTGCCTCTGCACTGGCCCTGTGCATGTTCTTTAGTCCTTGGGGCCCTGTAAGTAACATCGTGACATCACTGTGATTTATATGCCCATCATATTCAAATTTGGACTCAATCTTCTGTGGCCCCACTATACCTTGTCCTGGTAATGATTTATTGTTTTAATTGAGACTTCACTTAGGTAGAACTCATTGCTATAAATACAAGGGGGTCCAAATCCCTGGAATCTAAGGCCAAGATTGGCCCAAGCTGGCAATCTCTCCCCGGCTCTCCAATTGCAACTGCAGCCATAAAATGACAGAAAGCCACAAGCTGTCCCACAAGGGAGAGGCCATCCCTCCTGAAAGACAATGGCCTTGTATTCCAGGGGGATGACCCTGATGCTCAGTGGCCTTTGGGTGAATGAAAGCAGTGCTCAGATAGGTCAGTGCTGTCAGGAGAGGGGGCAGCGGCGGCAAGCACACAGGCCCAGGTGGGGAGAGGTGAGCCCTGTCACCGCAGGGGAACAAGCCTTGACAGCAGTTTAGCAGATCTAATGAGCAGCCCAGCTTCCCCACGTCAACTCTGACATCTCTGTTTCCCCTGGTGGCAGCACCTGTCTATCTGCCAGCCCAGGCCCTACCCACCCATCCCCTTCCTGGGAGCCAGTGCCAAAGAAGTGGTCAGCAGACAGTTTGCAGGAGAGCTGAGGAAGGCAGCCTCAGGGCTTGGGCCTGCCCTGCCACCTCTAGCAGGGACTTCTGAATGGTTGTATGAGTCCTGCCCATGGCAGAGCCAGACATAGGGAGTGAGACCGCCTCAGTGAGCCACCAATTACCACAGATCTACTACATGTGAAGCCTGGGCCATGCCACTTGAGGAACATGTGAATGAACAAGACTCAGTCCAGCCCAACAGGGCCTCCAGTCTGGTGAAAAGCTGCAATAGCCACAGAGAGAGTGATAATATCTGGTAGACCCTAATAGGCCCAAACAATTTACTATGGAAATATACTGCAGAGACCATCACTCCTGGCCCAGAGGTATTGGGAAGGCTTCAGGGAGGAAGCAACTTTGTGATGAGCCTCGAACTAAGGGGAGAATTTTAACAGGCAAGACTGAGGAGGGGAATCCAGACTGGGTAACTACCAGAGCAAAAGAAGGGGGGCAGAAAGGCTGGGGTACCTGGGGATTCCAGACTACTGGCTGAACCACGGAACAGAGAAGGAATAACTAGAAAGATGTGTTGAGACCCAGCGGTGGGAGTTCTTGGAAGGTCAGGGGAAGGAATTGGACCTTTATTTAGAAGATGAAAGGGACCTATTGAAGGTATTTGATTTGGGTAATGACATGATGGAAAACAGAGGAGTGCTCGAGCTATACTGGCAACAGATTCCACTGGACTTCACTGCTCTGCAGGCAGAAAGAGGAGCATATCAGCAAAGATTAGGTCTACTTGAATAGAACAGAAACTCAAGATAAGGTGTCTCATACCTAAAAGAAGTCCGGACTGGCATGGCCAGTCTAGGCTTATGGGCCAGCCCCTTCTCTTTCTGTTCTGCCATCCTGGTATATGGCTTCCATCCCCAACTTTGCTTTATGGACCAAAATAGCTGCTGGAGCTCCTGCACCATTTCTATATTTTAGGCAACAGGAAGAAGAAAAGGGGAGAAGGCAAAAGTCTCCCTCTGATTTCCTCCATGGGAAAGCACGGAAAGGTAGCGGGACAAACTTGCACTAATTGCTGTCCCTGATTTCACAGAATATATGTGCTCAGTAAGTGTTAAATTAACGCAGGAGCTCCAGCGCACAGTCAAAGGAAGCGCTGCCCTTCCTCTCTCTAACTACCACTCCGCATCTGGGAACGGATGGCCACGTGTGGTTCTGTCCCCAACCACTGCCAGGTGTCTAGGCAGGTGATCTCTGGGATCTTTTGGGGGTAAGAGCAGGGCTCTTGGTAGACAGCCCACCTTTGTCTGTCTGAGAGGTTTCCCTCCTGTAACCAAGGCTCTGATCCTTTGGCCCAGAATTCCGTGCCAAGCTGGGGAAAAACCTGAGGATAAAAGGGTGGTTACAGGAAGGGGTATTCACAGGCCTTTAAGTGGGGTGTCAGGCAACTGTCAGGAGCCCAAAGTTGAGCAGTTCAGGAGGAAACTCCCCTTGGGGTGGACCAGCTCCTATGCCCAGGTAAGAGGTCGCCAGGGTCCCCCTCGCCTCTCCTAACAGATACCCAGACAGGCCCCCAGGGGGCGCTACTCCTGTCTGCACCCCAACCCAACCTCTCCCGTGCACCCTGTCCTGGCCCGGAGCATGGCCCCTCCCCCAGGGCGGCTGGCACCTGCCTCCTGCCTCCTCGTTAACTCTCCTGAGCCCCCGGACGTTAGCTAGCTAACGAGAACGGATCTGACAGAGCAGGATTACCCACTCGGAGGGAGCCGAGTGATTGTGTTTACTCCCAAACCTGGCCCTATTTAGTGGTCTGTGTGCATCATTAATCTTCTTCCACAATCCGTTCCCCATCTGCTCCCACTTTTTAATGAACTGCCACTTGTCGCACTCAATAAAATCAGCACTTTGCGAGAATTTCAGCAACGATGGACAGACGGGGAAGGCGAGAGGCAGCCGGAGCAGGCGATGGGGGAGAACGGGAGAGGAATCGGGGGGTGCTGAGCACGGAGGCGGCTGCAATAGAGATATCCCCGCGGGTTCAGGAACGGCCCTCGCTCTGCTCGGGCATGCGAATCACAGCGCGCCCGGCACTCTGGGCACCCTTGCCCCCAAGCAAGGTACTAATAACCACATCAGACCAGGGCGCCAGCAATTCCTACACTGCACCACGTCAGGCTGGGTTTGATCCGAGCCAGTCTGCTTTACACAGTTATTTTCCTGATCATGAATGTTGCGGCAGCATGGGGATGGAGGTTTCCAGCCTTGGCTGCCAGCTCTGGGGATTCGTCCGATACCAGCCTATTACCTCCTGATTACTTGACTTGGCAGCCAACACACACCGAGCTGCAAATCAACAGCACAAGGGTGCATGGGGAAGCCGAGGCTGCACACTGCACTTCCAATCATTTGTCACCCCAAGGTGTGCTGAGGGCTTCTCCGTGGCTCAGAGATGGGGAATGGGAGGAGATGAGGACGTGGGTCCTTCAGGAATGAGGGGTCACCAGGGGCATCTTCAAGCTTGAGGCTCAAGGAGAAGACTGAGAGAAAGAATAAGAGACTTCCCAAGGACACACTGGCTCTCTGGGGGCAGAACATCCAGGCAGGGCTGGATCTAGGCAGACCTTCCAGTCTTACCGGGAGTGAGGGTGGGGCCCAGGTTCTGCCTCACCGGGCCAACTCCCCTCTAGATCGGAGGCCCTGACACCCTTGCCTGAAGGCTCTGTCCTATCTAGCTCCTGGACAGAGGCCCACCAGGGCCAGCTGGAGGCCATCTTGGCCTCACAGGCCCAGGTCTAGGAAGCCAGAGCGCTGTGCCTCCCTGTGCTCACCCAGCCTATAGCTCCCTCCCCTCTAGTCTGGGCCAAGCTGTTTCTGCCTCAGGGTTTGGTCAGCCCGTCAGGGTGTCCATGCACGGGTTTGAACCCTGGCCATACTTCAAGGAGCTGACACACAGGTCAGATGGACACTCTGCCTTCATTGAGCCTAGAGTTCAAGGCATTTCCCCTCCCAGCTCCCCATCAGGATCCTGGCCAGCCCCTCCCAAGGAATTGGATCCTAGGACCCCAACACCACATGGCCCTGCCTCCCTCACCAGACCACCAGCTCCATCAGGCAGGACCTGAGTTGTCTCCTTCAAAGCTGCATCCCTACATCCAGAACAGGCCCACCAGAGTTTATTTATCAATCAATATTTGCTGAACAATCACATCAGTGAGTGGAAACAAGAAATGGAGGTACAGAACGACCTCAGTGTGTGCGTCACCTGTCTCTGGGGCCTGGAGGCTCCTTCCCACACTCTCGCCTCCTTGGTATCTCAAAGGCTGCCTCTCTGACCCTCTCTACATTAAGTGTTAAACAGAGGCTTGCAGGGCAGAGGTGTGTACAGTCAAATGGGTCCTCAGCCCCCAGCCCTCCCCAGGACTGCTTTCTCCGTGGCCCACCCCACAGTGTTTCCAGGCACCCCTCCACCTCCCAGAGCTGAGTCCCCAGACACCTGAAGGGAAGGATGACTCCTGCACACAGCATCTGCACCGGTCCTCAGCTCGCACAGCTCCTTCCTGCCCCAGCTGTCCTTCTCCTACCAGGTGGCCTCTGCTCACTGCATCACCACCAAAGAGCAGGAAATGGCACAGGTCATAGTGGGCCAGGTCAGAAGGGTCACATCCAGGCAGTGCTGGAACCAAGGGAAGGGGAGAAGCAGTTGACCACAGGGGCAGCAGACCAGCCAGAACTTGAGTCCCCCAACACACACACACACACACACACACACACACACACCCCATAAAGACTAGGATTAAAACTGAAGTCAGCTTCCCCAGGGGTTAGGGTCATCTAGAAGGGGCACGGGATGTTGATGGTTCATGGTCAATGGTTGGACACTGGCACAGTTCTGCATGTTGAGGTGCATTTAACCATACTCCTGCCCCATACACCCTAAACTCACCTGGAGAGGCACACACTGGAACCTGGTATTCATGTGCTTCCCCTCGGCATGTGTAATAGCCAAGATGGCCAACACCTCTGGGAAATGAGCATTCATGGAGAAAATAATAAAATATCTGAGGAGTGCAATTCTTAGGTTTTTTTTTTTTGAGACAATCTCACTATGTCATCCTCGGCAACCTCAAATTCTTGGGTTTAAGCAATTCTCTTGCCTCAGCCTCCCTAGTAGCTGGGACTAAAGGTGTCTGCCACAATGCCTAGCTATTTTTCTTTTTTTTTTTTTTAGTTATCATTGTTGTTTAGTAGGCCCGGGCCTGGTTCCATCCTGCCAGCCCTGGTTTATATGACTGGTGCCCTAATCGCTAAGCTATGGGTACTGAGCCAGGAGTGCAATTCTTATTTTTTAAAGAAATAATAAGAAAATTGCCAAAAAAAAAAAAAAGAAGAAGAAGAAGAAACTCAGGAAAAACCACAGAATTAAAAAACTAGACAATAAGAATTCAAAATAACTTTATAATAATGATTCTCAAAGAGTTAAGGAAGAATATTGGTGACCCACAGTGGAAGATGCAGTTATAAAGAAGAGGCAATCGGAAATGGAAGTATGGGAAACATCATCATTAAAATTAAGAATTCTGGCTGGGTGCAGAGGCTCATGCCTATAATCCTAGCACTCTGGGAGGTGAGAGGATCAACTGAGCTAAAGCAGATCAGTGAGACCCCATCTCTACTAAAAATAGAAAAATTAGTTGTGCATTGTGGCAGGTTCCTAAAGCCTCAGCCACTTGGGAGGCTGAGGCAGGAGGATCACTTGAACCCAGGAGTTTGAAGTTGACACCACAGCACTCTAGCCTGGGCAAAGAGTGAGACTGTCTCAAAAATAATTAATGTAAAATAAAAAAAAAATTCTGTAGATTGAATAGCAGAATAGACATAGCTAAGGAACAAACAGGTAAGGTGGAAGATCAGGTTAATGCTAAATGGTATCATAAAGGGATAAAGAGTTAAAAATTATAAAAGAAAAGTTAAGAGAGATGATGCAGAGAAGTAGAAATATCAATATATGTTTAATAGAGGACCTAGAAGGAGAGAGAAATGAACAGATGGAAGGAAATATTTTAAGGAATAATGAATGAGAACTTCTCAACATTTAAGAAAGTTGAAAGGTCTCAGGTTGAAAATGCCCATATGTGCCAAACAGAATAAATTTAGCAAAAGGAAAAAAGAAGCTAAGCCCTCCATAAAGTAACTTAAGATCAACAGCAAAGAGTAAAATGTTTTTTTAAGAGTAAAATGTTTTAAACTTCCAAAAGAAAGAGCAGATAAAGTACATATGAACAAGAATCAAATCAACACCAGACTTTTCAACAGTGATCTTAATACCAAAAAAAAAAAAAAAAAAAAAAAAAAGGTAATAGACTAATATTTTCAGTGTTTCAGGGGAATAAATAACCTTTAAATCTATAATTTTCAACACAAGTAACCTCTATTTAAACATAAAACAAAAATAAAAAATAACATTAAGCAAATGAGGCCTCATAATATTCTCTGAAAAACTGTTGGAAGAAGTACTCTGTCAAAAAATAAAGGAGAGTGCTAGGAATTATGTGGGTAAATAAGAAAAATGTAAAAAATCAAAAACAAAAGCACATCCACAACAATCTAAGCTTGAGCTAAAATTTTAAATAAATCTAAAATGGGAGGACAAGATGTAAATCATCATGAAGGTGATGAGGTCTCTACCTTATTCAGAAGAAGAGATTTACTTTAGAACTTAATAAGAAAAATAAACATAATTAAGTCTTAATAGGGCAACCACCAAAAAAATAAAAAATAGAATGAATTACTTTTGAAAAAAATTTCAAAATATTAAGGGGGTACAAATGTTTTTGTTACATGGATCTCTTTTATAATGCTTAAATCAGGGCTTTAGCATGCCCATCACCCAAGCAGTGTTCACTGTACCCCATGGGTAAGTCATTTACATCTCCCCACCTCCCCTTTTCTTGATTTCCAATGACCCTTTGTGCTCCTTGGTGCCCATCAATTAGCTCCCAATTATTAGAGAGCACATGTGGTGTTTGTTTTTCCATTCCTGAGATACTTCACTTACTGGTCTCCAATTCCATCCAAGTTAGAATGAATTACTTTTGACCAGTCAGTTTTTGTGAGGTTATGCTAGGTAACAAGCTGCCCCACCTCAGTGATTTGCAAACATTAGGATATTGGCTGCAGGCCAGCCACTGCAGATCCCTTCCATTATCTTCCCACTACTCTAGGACCCAGCTGAAGGAACAGGCCTTATGTCAGCCTCATGGCAGAGAGAAAAGCACAATGAAGGAACCATGTGATGGTTGTTAAAGCTTCTCAGACATCATGGACAGATCATTTTGACTCATTTCATTAGTCAAGCAAATCACAGGCCATGCCTGATATCAGTAGGATAGGAAAGTATTAGCAACCCCTAGGAAAGGGCTGAAAATCACATGAAAAAAGGCGAAGGCCGGGCACAGTGGCTCACACCTGTAATCCTAGCATGCTCAGAGGCCAAGACAGGTGGATTGCCTGAGCTAATGAGTTCAAGACCAGACTGAGTCAGAGCAAGACCCCATCTCTAAAAATAGCCAGGCATTATGGCAGGTGCCTGCAATCTCAGCTACTCAGGAGGCTAAAGCAAGAGAATCATTTCAGGCCAAGAGCTTGAGGTTGCTGTGAGCTATAACATCATGGTACTCTACCAAGGGTAAAGTAAGACTCTTGTCTCAAAGAAAAAAAAAGAAAGAAAGGCAGGAACACATAATCCTCTCATAGGGAGGATGGAACATGTTTGAAACCAGAAAAAGAAAACTGACTCTAATTAATGAAAGTCATAAAAGGGAGGGAGGTACAAAATTATGTGACATGAAATGAGATAGCAGAAAGGAGTACTAAAATAAATCAAAATTATAACAAAGACAGGGAATCATAAACATAGTAAATTATCTTAAAAAGCAACATCCAATAATAAATTTTCTATAAGAGACATATTTAAAATGAGATCTAAAACAAAATTTAGACTTCAGTCTGAACAAGATGGCATAGAACTGTTTCCCTACTCCTTCCTCCCCAGTAAGCGCAGCCACCGAAGGAGAATCTGAAAGGGGGTGAGAAGGCAAACTGGTCTCTGACTTGGAGTGGAGGCCATGAGGAGCAGGCATCATACATTCCACCATCCAACACACGGAGACCAGACCCACCACTTCCCAAACCCTAACCTAGAAACAGAAGGCAAGTTGGCTCATTCTTTCCCCAAGTTGGAGCTCCTCTAACCACCACAGGTAAGCTCAACACCACAGGAGGGGGGAAATTGATGGGTGGCTGCTCCAACAAAAGGTGTCCTGGGAAAGGTCTCTTCTCCCTCCTGAATCTTCCTTCTTCCTCTGAAAGTCACCTGGAAACCCCTTATACCCCCTCAGACAACATGAGCAAGGGCCAGAGGGATCTTTAGCAGCACCAAACAGGCCAAATGACCCAAAATAAAACCAGAAAGGCTCTATGAATCTGTCACGGGAATAACAGTCCACAGATGTAATCCAGGACTTGTGTGATGAACATAAATAGGGCGACTGCCTGCTAAAGAAAAAAAAGTGTAACTAGGACCCTGAGTCTCGTGACGTAATAATAAAATTTCCAGGATAAAATCAGAAAATCACCTATCCCAGCTAGAATCAAGGAAAACCCTAACTTGCATGAGAAAAGGCAATCAACGCCACCAACACTGAGATGAATCAGGTGTTGGAATTACCTGACAAGATAATTTTTGTAAAGCAGCTGTCATAAAAATGCTCCCACAATCAATTACAAATTATCTTGAAACAAATGAAAAGATAGAGAATTTTAACGAAGATTGAAGTTAAACATATAAACACATATATTCTTTTTAAAAGAACCAATGAACAATACAGAACTTAAAAAATATAATTATGGATTTTTTTTTTTAACTCACTAGATGAGCTCAACAGTAGCCTGGAGATGACAGAGGATAAAATCAGTGAACATGAGGGTCCACTCAATGTGTGTGACAGAGAGAAAATAAATTAGAAAAAAATTGAACCTCAGGACTCTAGAAGATAATAATAAAAGATCCAACATTCACATCATCAGAGTTGCAAAATGAAAGAAGAGAGTGAAGCTGAAAGATTATTCGAAAAAAATAAAAGCTCTTCAAATGTGGCAAAGACACAAACATACCGATTCAAGAATCCACAAAAACCCCCCAAAAGGATAAACTCCGTGAAACATTCAAGAAATCCATGACAAGAAACATTATAATTAAACTTTTGAAAATGAAAGACAAAGAAAAAATATTGAAGCATCCGGTGAGATACAATGCAGCACCTTATGGGGAAACACCAATTCAGATCATCGTGGGATTTTCATGTGAATCCATGGAGGCCAGAAGAAAGTGACACAACATTTTAGAAGTGTTGAAAGAAATGCAAATTCTACATCCAGTGCAAGTATCCTTCAGGAATGAACGGGGAAATAAAGACATTTGCAAACAAAGGAAAACTAAAGGAACTTGTTGCTAGGAGACCCCAGACCTACACTCAAGATATTTGAGTGAAGAAAGGTCTTCAAACAGAAAGGAAATGAAAAAAGAATCCTGAAACATCAGGAAGGAAGGAAGAATGATTAACAACACTTTTACACAATCTTCTCCAAAAACAGTACAGAAGGAAAAATTTCCCAACTCGTTTTATGAGGCCAGTATGATCTTGATAACACAATTAGACAAATACAGTACAAAAAGGGAAAACAGAACAGTATGACTCATGATCTTAGTTGAAAAAATCCTCAATAAAATAAGCAAACTGAATTCAGCACTGTATATAACGAATTATAATACATCATGACTAAGTGGGATTTATTCCAGCTGTGTAAGCCTGGTTAAATATTCAAAAATCAACCAATGTATTCCACCATATCCATAAGCTAAAAAAATCATTTGATCACATCAATTGATGCTAAAAAGTCATTTGACAAAATCCAATACCCATTCATTATAAAAACTCTCAGCAAGTTAGGAACAGAGGGCAATTACTCAGCTTGATAACAAGCACTACAAAATACCAACAGCTGACATCATACTTAATGGAGAATGACTGAATGCTTTCCCCCTAAGAGCAGGAACAAGGCAAAGATGTCCACAATCATCATGTTTATTCAACATAATACTGGAAGCTCTAACCATTGCAATTAGGCAAGAGAAAAAAACAAATGGCATACGTATTTCAGTAGAAGAAATAAAACTTCTGCTTTATTTACAGATGACATAATTACATACAAAATCCCAAGGAATCTGCAGATGAAAAATTCTTACAACTAATAAATGAGTTCAGCAAAAATCACTAAAAGATAAAACATGCAAAAATCAATCATTTCTATATAGTAACAATGAACATGCAAAAACAAAAATTAAAAGCATAATACCATTTATAATCGCTCCAAAGAAAATGAAATATTTATGTAAAAACTTCACAAAACATGTATAGGATCTGTATGCTGAGAATTAGAAAAAGCTGATGAAATAAACCAAAGAAGACCTAATAACTGGAGGGATAGATGTACTGTGTTTATGGATTGGGAGATGCAACATAGTAAAGATATCAATTATCCCAAAATTGATCTATAAGCATAATGCAATTCCTATCAAAATACCATCAGGGTTTTTTCTAAATGTAGATGTATTCATTAGGGTTCTGCAGAGCAAAAGAACCAATATAATCTGTAGTTACAACAAACCCAAGGTTTAGCACAAAAAACTCAGCTCATGGGATTATGAAGGATGAAAAGTATCAAAATTTGCAGTCAGCAAGCTGGAGACTCAAGAAAATGGATTGTTCCAGTCCCAGTGTGCAAAAGCCTAAGAATGAGAACCAGTGGTGGAAGTTCCGGTTTGAACCTGAAGGCCTGAGAGTCAGGAAGGCTCATAGTCTAAATCCCAGCCTGAGCCTAAATACGAATCTGAAGGCCGGGGAAGACTGATGTCCTAGCTGAAGACAGCCACCCAGAAAAAAAGCAAATTCTCCCTTACTAATCTTTTTTGTTCTATTCAGGCCCTCAGTGGATTGCATGTGGCCCACCCACACTGGTGAGGACAATCTTCTTTACTCATCCTGCTGATTCAACAGTTAATCTCAAACACTCCCACAGACACACCCAGAATAATTTTTAACCAGTCATCTGGGCATCCCATAGCCCAGTCAATTTGATACAGAATTAACCATCACAGTAGACAATCTTATTCTAAATTATATATGGAAAGGCACAGGCCCTCAAATAGCTAAAACTATTTTGACAAAGAAGTATAAAGTAGAAAAAGTCACCCTACCTGACATTAAGGCTTACTGTAAATGTACAAGTATAGCCAAAGTAATCAAGACTTGGTATCAGCAGGAGACAAATGCATAGATTAATGGAACAGAACAGAGATCCCAGAAATAAACCTACACAAACATGCTCAACTGATTTTCACAAAGGTCAAAAGCAACACAATGGAAGAAGAATAGGCTTCTCAACAAATGATGCTGGAGCAATTGAACATGCATAAAAAAAAAATGAAGCTCAACCTAAACCTCATATCTTGCACAAAAGTGAACTCAAAATGGATTAAGAATGTATTTGTAAAACTATAAAACTTTTAGAAAAAATAAAAGCAGTTGCAAATCTTCTGATTCCTGGGCTGGATAAAGAATTCTTAGGTTTGCCACCAAAAGCAGTTTGTAAAAGGAAAACTTCATAAACTGGAGTTCATAAAAATTAAAAAATTTTTGCTCTGTGAAAGCACATGTGAAGAGCATGAAAATACAAGCTACAGACCACAAAAAATATTTACAAACCACATGTCCAGTAAGGACTAGCATCAAGAACACATAAAGAATTCTCAAATCAGTAAAAAGAAAATTAGAAAATTGGCAAACAACATGAATATTTCTCCAAAGAAGATAGACAGATGATAAATAAGCTCATGAAAATATGGGTAACATCATTAGCCATGGGAGAAATGCAAATTAAAACCACCATGAGGTGTCACTATAACACCTCTCTGAATGACTAAAATAAAAGAGATAACCACAAATGCTAACGAAGATGTGAAGAAACCTGATCACTCACACATTGATGGCAAGAATATAAAATGGTACATCCACTCTGTAAAATAATTTCCTTTAAAACCAAATGTGCAATTCCCGTAAAACACAGCAATTACAATCTTGGCATATAATCCCAGAGAAATAAAACTATATGTAAAAAAAAAAAAAAAACAAAAAACAGCCTATACATGACTGTTCACAGAAGCATTATTGATAGTAGCCAAAAACTGGAATCAGTCCACATGTCCTTAACAAGCGAATGGCTAAACAAACTGCAGTATACACATACCAAGGAATATTACTCTGCAGCAAAAAATAATAACGGTTCATACCCACAACTTGATTAAATCTCCAGGGAATTGTGCTGAGTGAACAAAGTTAATCTCAAAATATAACATACTATCTGGTTCCACTTCTATAACAGATTTTACATGACATATTACTGGTTTCCCAGGGTTAAGGATGACAGAGGAGGGAGGATGGAAGTGAGTGTGGTTATAAGAGGACAACAAGGATCCTTGTGGTAATGGAAATGGAACTATTCAGTGTCTTGACCGTGACAGATACACAAACTTACATGTGACAAAACTGTAAAGAACCAAATGTGTGAACATACGTACATACATGACTGAGTACAAGCAAGAGTGATGAAATTTGAATAAACATAAGACTGGTATATTGTATCAATGTCAGTATCTTGGTCATGATATTATACTATAGTTTTGGAAAATGTTGCCATTAGGGGAAACTGGTTAAAGTGTACATGGGAGCTCTCTATATTATTTCTTATAATGAATATGAGTTTGCAATTACATTGATTTAAATGTCAATAAATAACTAAATCTACAGAAAAGTCGGAAAATAAAGTATAGTATAACATAGGTAAGCAATTATCAATTACAGTAGAACCTCTACAGTTGACCACCTCCCTACACTGACCACCTCCTTAAGTTGACCTAATTTTCATAGGCTGGACATGCACTATATGAGCATATCAGTATAGTAGGCCTAGTTCTCTATGTTGATCACCTCCCTATGTTGGCCAGTTTGCTACAGTCCCTTGGTGGTCAACTTATAGACGTTCAACTATATATTCTTTCTTCCCCTTTTCTGCAGAACACCATTTTTAGCTGGGCACATGGCTTCCTCAAATAAAGACTACATTTCCCATTCCCTCTTGCAGCCACAAGTTATAACCAGTGGGATGTTAAGTGGAAACAATGTGTCCAGCTTCCAGATACCCTTCCTAAAGAAAGGAGGCATGACTTATACTTTCCCTTCTTCTTTCTTACTAAATCTTGAAGATAAGAGATGTAACCTAGAGATTGTGGAAGAAGAAGGTGGAAGGACCTTGGGTCTATAGAAACTTTATGGGACCACTGTAACAGCTCTCATCTGCCTATATTTCATGTTTAAACCACACCAACCCTAGGTTTCTTCTGTACTTCAATGAAATAACTGCCACCTTATTTGGGACACTGGTATTTGAGTTTTCGTTGGCTGAAGTTGATCCCAAATTTAAATAGTACAAATAGAAAAGATATTCCATGCAAAAATCTAAACTACAGTTTCATTTTCAGGGAGTGTAGAATTCCAGGTCAAAAAGAAAACTACAGGCTCGGCGCCTGTGGCTCAACAGGCTAAGGCACCAGCCATGTACACCTGAGCTGGCGGGTTCGAATCCAGCCCGGGCCCGCCAAACAACAATGACGGCTGCAACCAAAAAATGGCCAGGCGTTGTGGCAGGCGCCTGTAG